>SJYX01020322.1:77125-93329 GCA_006410675.1 Oreotragus oreotragus
TCTTCCCCATTCTGTTGTTTTCCTTTATTTCTTTGCATTGATTGCTGAGGAAGGCTTTCTTATCCCTTCTTGCTATTCTTTGGAATTATGCATTCAGATGCTTATATCTTTCCTTTTCTCATTTGCTTTTTGCTTCTCTACTTTTCCCAGCCATTTGTAAGGCCTCCCCAGACAGCCATTTTGCTTTTTGCATTTCTTTTCCATGGGGATGGTCTTGATCCCTGTCTCCTGTACAATGTCACGAACCTCATTCCATAGTTCATCAGGCACTCTATCTTTCAGATCTAGTCCCTTAAATCCATATATCTATATATGTCTATATGTGTGTATCTATATATGTCTATATGTGTGTATATATAGATATATACATACACACATATATAAATGAAAGTGACGGTGATAATTGTTCAGTTGTGTCCAACTCTTTGAGACCCCATGGAGGGCTCCTCTGTCAGTGGAATTTTCCAGATAAGAATACTGGAGTGGGTAGCCATTCCCTTCTCTAGGAGATGTTCCTGATCTAGGGATCAAACCTGGAACCTGGGTCTCCTGCATTGCAGGCAGATTCTCTAGAATATGTGTAGAATATGTATATGTGTATATATATATGTATATACATATATATATTATTTGTTCTGTTTCTCATAACCCTGACTCATACAACATGCCATTTGGTTTTGGAATCAGTATCTGGCTATTTACTTAAAACATAGATAAGAGAGAAACAAATTTGCCTAATAGCTTCATATGTTAGAAAAATTCCATCAACCAGTTTCAGGGTAAATTAATATTTATTTTTGCAAGAGTAACTACTATAGAGATTAGTTATGATATTAAAAATGCATATTCTGTGTTAAAATAATTATTACACATATATTAATAGTTAATTGGGTTTCCCTGTGGTTCAGATAGTAAAGAATCCACCTGCAATGTAGGAGACATGGGTTCAATCTCTGGGTTGAGAAGATCCCCTGGAGGAGGGCATGGCAACCCACTCCAGTATTCTTGCCTAAAGAATCCCCATTGACAGAGGAGCCTGACAGGCTGCAGTCCATGGGGTCACAAAGAGTCGGACATAACTGAGTGACTAAGCACAGCAAAACAGTAGTTAATTAATGTGAAGAAGGCAAGATTTCATGCTACAACTAATAAGAGAATATGTTAGATAACGCTTAAAATGCAAGAAACATTTATAAAAATTCAATTCATAATATGAATTCAAATATAAAAATTAGATTTATTGCCATTATAAACTGGGTACAATTGTTTGGTATGCTAGTCTTCATAGCATTAGGTAAAATATCTATTAACGATGATATTGAATTCTTTATCATTTAACTCTATTTAGGCCATGAATCTTTCACTGTCAATTTAGAAATTTTTAGTATCTAGTCAGAATGAAATGTATAATGTCAATCTTGCTGCCTCAGAATTCCAAGATTAGAGAAAAGAAGCATGCACAGAATATTCATGAATAATTATCTGTGACTTTAAAAATGCTTTAAGAATATTTTATAGAAAGAAAAAATATCACAAGAGAAAAATCTTGCTTCTCTATGAACCTTAATTAAAAGTTAACATCTGCTTCATTTGACAAATATGCCTTCTGGTGACAACAGGAACACCCATTAGCTGACAGGGCCATGGACTTGCTGTTTCTGCACTATGTCAGACTTTTAAAATATGACTAAGATTTTACATTTTTAAACTTCTTCATTTTAAAGAAATTTTCAGACCTAGATAAAAGTTTCAAGAATAGTACAGTAAATACTGGTATGACCTTCACCCAGCCCCTCATTCTCTCTCTCTCTCTCAGCCTCTCCTTCTGTACCCCCATCCCATCCTCGTTTTTGCAGGGAATGGACCAAGCAGGGAAAAAGCACTAGATAAAGGGTAAGGAATTTAAGGATTCTTGTTCTGGATCTGCCTGAAAAAAGTAGAAAACCTTGGATGACTCTCTTTACCACTACAGATCTCTATTGCTTCATCTTGACCATCAAGAGTTTGTACTGAAATGTCAAGTGCCACTTATCAACATTTGCTATGACCTGTAATGAATGTATAAATACAGTCATCCCTCAGTATTCACAGGGAATTGGTTCCAGGACCCCCAAGGATACCAAAATTCACAAATGTTTAATCCCTTTATATGAACTGGTGTAGTGCTTGTATATAACCTGCACATCTCCTACCCATACTCTTTAAATCACTTTTGCTGCTGCCTAATACAAGGTAAATGCTATGTCAATGTAAAGAGTGAAAGTGAAGTCTCTCAGTCGTGTCCAACTCTTTGCGACCCCATGGACTGTAGCCTACCAGGCTCCTCCTTCCATGGGATTCTCCAGGCAAGAGTACTGGAATGGGTTGCCATTTCCTTCTCCAGGGGATCTTCTGGACCCATGGACAGAACCCGGGTCTCCCGCATTCCAGGCAGGCGCTTTAACCTCTGAGCCACCGTATAATTGCTAATTATAATAATAATTAAATAGTTGCCAACAGGCAGAAAATTCAGATTTTGCTTTTGGGAATTTCCTGCAATTTTTTGGTAATATTTTTGATAAATCCATGGGTGTGGAATCCATGGGTGTGGAAGGAAGGTCAGTTGTACTGGGAGAGAACTGATAGAGTGGAAAACTGGGAACCCACCAGGAAAGTATGAAAAAAGGAGGCTGAAAGATGGAAGGCGGTGGATACTTAGACTAATACAAAGCAATCTTTCTAGAACAGTGTTTTCTTAATCTTTGTGAAAGTTTAGAAAATAATTCTCTGCTTTCAAACACTCGCTTGGGAGGAACAAAGCCCTGACTGTCTGCTGGTGACTAAATATCAAGACAAAGCGCAATAAACCTCATTAATTTTCCCTAATTGGATGGAAAGTTCTGAAAAAGTCTGAACTAGAGAAACATTTTCACACAACTCAGCTTAATTTCACATTCATATGGCAACAAGGATGACAAGACCCCAAGGAAAGACAAGAGCAGTATATTTTAGAGAATGTTTAAGTCTTAATAATAGATTTTTTTAAAGAAGTATCAGGGATTGGAACATTCATTGATTCACAGAAGCATTTAAATACAAAGAAGGTTTACAAGTGTTTAGAAACATTTGTTGGCCCTCAACCTTATGAAGACTATACATTTCCCTTGTTTATACTTCTAATTTACTTGGCAAACTTCCTCCACTTCCAGCCCTAATATATCAATGCATTTCACCAGCATTTTAAATTTATCCCAGATTCTGAGTTAGTATATTTCTCATTGGCCAGGGTCATCCAGTTCTTTTTAAAAAATCCTCAATACTTTTAAGCTCCCAGGAAACGCACCTGTCATCATGGCATGTGCATTCTCTCATTTTCTTAAAAGCAGGAAGTAGGTTTCATTTTTCACCCTTGATTCTAAAGCAGTTGGAGAGCTTAAAAGAGAAGGGGGCCGTCAACAGGGGAGCAAATAAATCTAATCGTGGTGAAAAGGTGATGAAAGACTTGTGCTTACATTTCCTCAATTTGTTCTTAAAATAATCCTTGACACACTCTTTGATTGAGGACCAACTCTTGCTTTTCCAAGGCTGGGGTCACAGAGATCAGAAACAAAAGACATAGTTATTTTAAAACACAAATTTGAGCAATTAGTTCCCACCTTTCCTCTCAATATTTCCAAAGACGTTAATAAGTAGCTAAATTGACCTCTTTGAATTCAGCCTCTGTCCCTTTCCCCAGCCTAGTCTTTAACAGGTATGCTGTTGAGTAGGAAGCTGGTTAAGAGGAGTGGCTTGGGAAAAGTCTAACTTAAAATATCACCGTCAGTCACTTAAGGCCAATGAGTGTTTCTGGTAGACTAAGAAACTGAGACCCAAGCTCAGCCAGGGCTTGAAAGAGAAAATATATAGATGAGTAATATTTAGAGGAGGCAGGACTAAACCTGGGGAGCGTAACAGATGCTATCTATATCACACCAGAGTCCCCAGGCACTATCTGTTTCTGAACTAGTCCATGCATGCAACTCACGCTTCTCCACTGTGGATGTCTCTCTAGCAGTGTAAGGGAGACCGGAAGTGTTAGAGCTATTACCCCAGATCAGCTCTCAGCCCGTAACAAATGGGAATTAGAGGGGAAAACAGTCAACTTTCTCCCCCATAGAGCGGGACAGCTCTGAAAGCACAGTATTCTAGTCTGTCTCCCAAAGGCAAGTTTTGCAAACAGGCACTGACCACTCTTTATTTTGGACGTTCTGCCTTGTCACAAATGTTTGTAGAGCAAAGAGCCTTGGAGGATACAAGTAATATCTTCTTCTGGGGGAAAGGGCAAGGATACTTACTGCTCATTATGTGAGATTTGGGTTCCCCAAGTACGAGGTTTCAACTCACTGACTGCAAAGGCAAAATCTAGGCCCATCTGCACCATACCAGTGGGACAAGGGGCCCAGAAGAACCAACACAGAGGTGCTCACGCTGCTGTGCCTTATGTAGGAAAGTCCTTTGTCTCTGATGTAAGCGTCTCATACTTCTGCGCGCATCCATGAACTCATGTCAGGGCGAAATGCTAGCTTGAAAATATGGTCAAGATCTCAAGCCCCATTCTCACATTGCAGAACGTGACCAACTGCATGGCTGAATTTGAATTTGGCCTTTGGACGTTCTGCCTTGTCACAAATGTTTGTAGAGCAAAGAGCCTTGGAGGATACAAGTAATATCTTCTTCTGGGGGAAAGGGCAAGGATACTTACTGCTCATTATGTGAGATTTGGGTTCCCCAAGTACGAGGTTTCAACTCACTGACTGCAAAGGCAAAATCTAGGCCCATCTGCACCATACCAGTGGGACAAGGGGCCCAGAAGAACCAACACAGAGGTGCTCACGCTGCTGTGCCTTATGTAGGAAAGTCCTTTGTCTCTGATGTAAGCGTCTCATACTTCTGCGCGCATCCATGAACTCGTGTCAGGGCGAAATGCTAGCTTGAAAATATGGTCAAGATCTCAAGCCCCATTCTCACATTGCAGAACGTGACCAACTGCATGGCTGAATTTGAATTTGGCCATATTAAACTAATCATTTTCTGAGAAAATGTAATTAAAAAAATGTTTTTTGCTATATTGTTCAGGTAGGAGTCTAATAAAAATGGAATGAAATAGATCTCCAGGATTTCTCTAGCCACAAAACTTGAAGGGTGAGTCACCCTAGCTCCTAGCTATTGACAGATATACTAGGGGCTAGAGTTGGTACACTCATTCTCTCAAATGGTTAAGTTGTTCAAGGATCCAGGAGACAAGTACAGCTCTTTGTCCTGAGACTGAAGGCAACTTAAAGGACAGGATATTGGGAATTCCAAGTGTAACAACCAAACACAATGAATTCATCTCTTCCGGGTCAAGATATATTTTGTTTTTGTTTGTTTACTTATTTGTTACACCATACAAAAGTCAAACTCATTAAGTGTATGCATTAAAAAGACAATGGAGAAAAAAGTATAATTAATGTGAAGTAAAGAAAACATATTGAGACATTTGCAAATTGAGAGGGAAAGAGAAGCATTTGGCTAACACCGGGATTAGCGAAAAGTTTAAAGTCCAAAGGTTTTTCATATTCACTCATAGGTGGACAAAGGGTATGAGTATCCCCATGTACAAAAGGAACTGTTGCAAAATTCATCAATTCTCTGCAGCTCCATTGAGAGCAGTAGCTTTATTTTACAGATCATCAAAAATGAATCAGGCCCTATCATGGCTTAAGAAGCCTGGTTTGCTTTAACTAAATACATATGTGTTGTATTATTACATATATATAATAGCATTTACTGTTACATTATTGTATAATGATATACATTAGCATTATGTTAGAGTGGGTCAGACAGGAAAGGATCTGCCTGCAATGCAGGAGACATGAGTTCGATCCCTGGATTGAGATCTCCTGGAGAAGGCAATGGCTACCCACTTTAGTATTCTTGCCTGGGAAATCCCATGGACAGAGGGGCCTGGCAGGCAGCAGCCCATGGTTCCTCAAAGAGTTGGACACAGCTGAGTAACTAACACTTTCACTTCATTTTCACATATATTAATAACATACGCAGTTAACTTCAGTAACTTCAGTATAGTAATTTCAGAAAAAGTTCTTTCTAGACTACACATAAAAATAAAGACTTACTTTACTATTACTGGTTCTCTGTACTGTATTTAAATTTCTACAGTATGTATCAGCTATAAAACACAGTTAAGATAACATTGAAAAGATTATATTAGTAAACTGTACTATAAGCATGATAATCTTCCTTTCAAATCAGAGATCAAAAAGATCGAAAGCCAAGGAAATAATTTCACCCTTACTTAATATGCCTTTCAGATTAATCTAAGAATGACACCAAAAGGCCAAGATAAGAAATGCAGGCAGTGAATACCAGAAAAATCCTTATTTTAAAAAGAGTTTAAGTATTGGAAGCCAAAGTAACCATGTAAGTGATAAAATAGTAGGAATTAACAATATCCTAAAAAACTTATTTCCCATCATCTTTTTAGTTTGAGAGATCTTAATTTCAAGAAAAAATAAAATGAGACCTCTTTCCTGAAACTACAATACTCATTGTCTGGCTTGATGTTGACACTGATTTTATAAGTTATTTGGACAAGAACAAACATCTTCAAACCTACAGTTCCTTACTCAGCACCTGTGACACACCAGCTTTGTCCTCGAGGGTGGATTCAAAGAATAAAAATGCCTTTGAAAAGCTCAAATTCAGGTACAGATTTTTTTTTTTAAGATAAAAAAATAAACATGTGACTTAGTTTTTTTCTAAAGGGCCTTCAAATTGGAATTTATCCAAATTCCCTGCTAAATGGGAACCCAGGGAGAAATTAAGATTAGGTTTTATCTGGTGTGTTATCTGCACATTCTAATTATGGTAGGAGCCTCTGTTTTCCCCACGAGCAGGGAACAGCAAAGATACTAAAAGTTTTTACTTCCTCATACTTCTCTTTGGGTCTCTCCCCTTAATTTAGTTGCTTTATTTCTTGAAATTCCTGCTACTTTTTAAATTCCTGTGTGAAGAAAATGAAGGTCAACACCAAGAGTGCCTCCAGATAAGATAAAAGGAAGAATTTGGACTCCACATAGCCCAGTCCAGAGCTTGAAAACAGAAAGCCATCTACAGATTGAGGACAAAGGCTCAGCTAACAATGAAGTGGACCCTTTAGCCCGGAGGATCCTTAATGCGAAAAACAGTCTGTGAAGAGCTAGGCGATTTTGCAGGTATATTCCACAAACTCTTTTATACAAATGATTCCAGGAAGGCTCCCACTTAAATTTATGAGGCTGATATAACCTAAAACTGGCACCAAAACCGGACGGGATATTAAAAGAGAAAAAGGGCTATAGGCCCTGTCCATCTTACGATCACAAATGCAAGAAACCTAAATCAAATACTGGTAATGCAAATCCATGCAGTTATTAAATAAATACATCCTGACCACGTATGGCTTATCACTGGAATATAGATTAAATTAGCATTAGAAAATCCATAAATAGAATGTACAATTTATTAACAGGATAGAAGCTATGTGATTATTTCAATGTCCAGAAAGACACTAAAATAAAATTCAATACCTTTTGGGATAGCACAACAAATACCCTAAACAAGTTTTGGATGGAAGGAACTCCCTCAACCTGATCAATGGAGTCAACCTAAATCATACATAATGGTAAAGAATTAATGGCAATCCCTTAAAAGGAACAAAACTAATCAGGAACAAGAAAGATATCTACTGATACTCCTTTTATTTAAAATTGTACCAATTATCCTAGCCAACACAATAAGGCATGAAAAAAAAATAATTGATAAAAGCAATTGAAAAGTAGAAATAAAACAGTCATTATTTATAGACTAAAGAATTATTTGCATAAACAAATCAAGAGAACCTATAACTTGTTAGAGAAAACAAATAGTCATAGAAAAATAGACCAAATGAACAGATTAAGGGTATTTACAACAGACCAACATATCCATGTGTACTTCATATATGAGAGAGGTGTTAATATAAACCAGAAAGAAAGAAAAAACTATTCAAAAAATGTTCCAGGCTAACTGATTATCCATTAGTAAAAACATCTTTGCTTCATGCCAGATACAAAAATAAATTCCAGATGGATTTAAAATATAAAGTTTTTTTTAACCTAACATTTATGAAAGAAAAAGTTAAGAATACTTTTAGAATCTGAAGACAGAGAATCATTTTAAACCAAGGCGAAAAATGATGAGAAAGGAAAGGATGATACATTTTTTTTGCTACATTAAAATTTAAAATCTCTGTATGATACCATAAACAGAGCGAAATCTGTAAGTAAAATACTGGGGAAAAGCAGCACAAACACCTGCAAATAACATTTTCCTTTAGGTCTTATTGGTCAAAAACACATCAGATGACTAGTCCTTGCTTATCTGTAGGAGCGTAAGGAAGACCTGCACTCCTTTCTTGGGACCTTGCCACCTCACATCTCAACCAAATCAGGACAGTTTTAACAAGAAAGAAAGGAGGGAAATATTGGTTGGGTAAGCAACCTGTGGCATCTGTCAAAGACAGTTCACAAACAATTCACAAGCAATTGACAGAAGAGTAAGCCAGAAGCATTAACAAACCAGTGAAAAGTTCTGGGCTTCACTAGTAATCACAGCAGTACAATTTAATCATGGGGAGAGAGAGAGAATATCATACAATCATCAGATTTGAAAAAATTCTGAAGCATGTATTAACCTTATTGGGCTATGAAGAGGCCCATCAACAATGCAGGAGACCCTGGTTTGGTTCTGGGTCGGGAAGATTCCCTGAAGAAGGGATAGGCTACCACTCCAGTACTCTCAGGCTTCCCTGGTGGCTCAGACCATAAAGAGTCCACCTGCAATGCGGGAAGCTTGGGTTCAATCCCTGGGTTGGGAAGATCCCCTGCGTGGCAACCCACTCCAATATTCTTGCCTGGAGAGTCCCCATGGCCTGAGGAGCAGGCTAGAGTGCATGGGGCCTTAGAGAGCTGGACACAACTGAGTGACTAGGCACACAGCACATCTCCATTTACATGCCTTGCAAGACTCTCAATTCAATGTATTCAAACCTAGACTGCTTCCTACAAACCTTGCTTTCCAGCCCAGTCAAGGACACCAACATCAGCCTAAGGGAAAGACTGAGTCACCCTTAATCACTGTCATAGCTTCACCACTCGTATCCAGTCACCCTGACATGCCCGTAGGTCCTTCATTTCTGTTTCCACAGCTCTAGAATCCATATCCACTGCCTTGAGTTGTGCTCATCATTTCCTGCATGAACAGCCTCTACATTCTCTTTGCTCATCTTTTTGCTTCCTATCTTACTGCCTTCCAACTTCTATTCAGTAGATAGTGGAGCTATCTCTCCACACTTAAATGCTTCCAATAGCCATTGTTTCAAAGATCAAGTTGAAATCCCAAATGAAATGTCCCTTAAAGATCTGTCTATACCACTCCCAGCCTCATCCAAAGGTCTCTCTAGGATTCCACACCTTCCTATTGAGTTTGATTTTCTTCTCCCCAGGTATACTCATTAAGAGTTTTTTTTAATGGTGATCTATGAGCAGTTAATTCATCTAGTATTTGTATGGAACTGTTTTTGTTTGCTTTCATCCTTAAATTATTATTTATTCCATGTTTACAGTTATTATTCTTCAGCACTTTGAGAACCAAAGAAAGCCTCTAATGGTGGCACCCAGGACATAAGACATAGACCAATGGTGTGGAATTCATTAAATTCAAAAAAATGACTTGCCTTCCTTCTAACTTCTATCTGACCAGCCTTACTTATAAGACAGAATATACTTCACAAGGAGATTGCCATAAACTCGAATCGACATCTTTGCCTTGCTTATCTCTGACTACCTGATGTTCTTCAAAAAAAAAGCAAAAATAAACAAAAAAAAAACAGCAAGAGGAACACCCTTGTGTTTATTTCTGTAAGATAAGTTCAGAAATATTCTTGCACTTCATACTTTAAAGGCTATGATGCTTTCTAAGTGAAAGTCACTCAGTCATGTTCGACTCTTTGTGACCCCATGGACTTATACAGTTCATGGAGTTCTCCAGGCCAGAATACTGGAGTCAGTAGCCTTTCCCTTCTTCAGGGGATCATCCCAACCCAGGGATCAAATCCAGGTCTCCCACATTACAGGAAGATTTTTTATCAGCTGAGCCACAAAGGAAACCTTTCTAAGATTATTATGTGTGTGTGTGTGTATGTGTGTGTGTGTGTGTGTATGCTTGTGTGTGTGTGTGTGTAGTGAAAATCGCTCACTCATGTCCAACTCTTTGTGACCCCATGAACTATATAATCCATGGAATTCTCCAGGCCAGAATACTGGAGTGGGTAGCCTTTCCCTTCTCCAGGGAATCTTCCCAACACAGGGATTGTGTGTGTGTGTGTGTGTGTGTGTGTGTGTGTGTGTGTGTGTGTGTAGTGAAAATCGCTCACTCATGTCCAACTCTTTGTGACCCCATGAACTATATAATCCATGGAATTCTCCAGGCCAGAATACTGGAGTGGGTAGCCTTTCCCTTCTCCAGGGAATCTTCCCAACACAGGGATCAAACCTAGGTCTCCCACACTGCAGGCAGATTCTTTGCCAGCTGAGCCACAAGGGAAGCCCAGATAAAAGGAAGAAATTTACATTGCAGAAATAAGTTAACCTTAGTATCCAGAGCTTCTAGAGTCACATTATATATATATGTTATATTATATGATATACATATATACATATATATATACATGTTAAATAAATGTGTTACACTTTCTATTTTAATCCTGCATGTGATGTCCAGACATGAAACCCAGTGCTCTAGATACAGTGGTATGTGTGTATGTGTGTGCAAGCTCAGTCATATCTGACTCTTTGCAACCCCATGGACTGTAGCCTGCCAGGCTCCTCTGTCTGTGGAATTTTCCAGGTAGAATACTGGAGTGGGTTGCCATTTCCTCCTCCAGGGAATCTTTTCAACCCATGTTTCCTATGTCTCCTGCATTGGCACGCAGAGTCTTTAGCACTTGTGCCACCTGGGAAGCTCTGGATGCTGCTGCTGCTGCTGCTGCTGCTGCTAAGTCGCTTCAGTCGTGTCCGACTCTGTATGACCCCATAGATGGCAGCCCACTAGGCTCCCCCGTCCCTGGGTTTCTCCAGGCAAGAACACTAGAGTGGGTTGCCATTTCCTTCTCCAATGCATGAAGGTGAAAAGTGAAAGGGAAGTCGCTCAGTCGTGTCCAACTCCTAGCGACCCTATGGACTGCAGCCTACCAGGCTCCTTTGTCCATGGGATTTTCCAGGCAAGAGTACTGGAGTGGGGTGCCATTGCCTTCTCTGGCTCTGAATACTAAGACTAACTTATTTCTGCAATGTAAATTATTTCCTTTCAGCTGGTAAGAAACATATGTTATTCATTAGATTACCAGTACTCTCACATGAGAACTATTGGGTAATTAGTCTTCATCTCTAAAACACCAATATTTGTGGCTAATTTAATTGATTTATGCCACAAATGCAGCAGGTAAAAATTGTTTTGCATTTTACTACATTGCAAAACTATTAGTGTTTTAAAGAGAAAGAAAAAATGTTTTGAAAAAATAAAAAGAGATACATGGACCTATTGGCCAAAAGAAAACATGCCAAGGAGAGGCAAACACATACCAAATTTCCTCAAGAGAGGCAGACATCGCTTACATTTTTACATAGGGTATATTTGGAATAAACATGCATAGAACATAGATGATCATATTCTAAACAAACTGAAAATATTAATTCATTTCCCCCTTAATTGGTGTTTCATTTGGCACACTTGTATGCAACCTGACATCCACTGCAAAGCACTTGACATACATACATACAGTCATATTTGCCCTGTTGAAATGTGCATATATATAAGCTTTGTCGCAATGGAAATTGCCTATAAATTCTTTGCAGGTAAGGATCATGATTTCTATTGTTATTCTTTCCTAATTGTTAAAAATATCACAAAATACTCACTTTGATATTGTGTTTGAAAGTGAAAGTGAAAGTCACTCAGTCATGTCCCGACTCTTTGCGACCCCACAGACTATGCAGCCCATGGAATTCTCCAGGCCAGAATACTGGAGTGGGTTGCCATGCCCTAATCCAGGGGATCTTCCCAACCCAGGAATTGAACCCAGGTCTCCCACATTGCAGGCAGATTCTTTACCAGTTGAGACACCAGGGAAGCCCAAGAATACTGGAGTGGGTAGACACAGTAGATTTGCTTTCCCCAAATGCTGTGCTTCTTCTACCACTAGGAGTCTGCATGTGGTTTATTTGGAACATTCATCTCATTTCTCAAGGAAAAGACATTAAAAATATGTAAAAAGAGTCTAGGAGAAACTTTATGATAGTAAACTTAACAATTTATATGAAATGGACATAATCCTTGACAATCACATCTTACCAAAGCTGACATGAGAAGAAAGAGAAAATATAAATAGCTCTATAGTTATCATAGACATCGAATCTGTGAATAAAAATCTTTCTACAAAGAAAGATCTAGGTCCAGATGGCTTCACCTGTGAGATTTTAAACATGACATTACTTTGCCGACTAAGGTCCATCTAGTCAAGGCCATGGTTTTTCCTGTGGTCATGTATGGATGTGAAAGTTGGACTGTGAAGAAAGCTGAGCGCCAAAGAATTTATGCTTTTGAACTGTGGTGTTGGAGAAGACTCTTGAGAGTCCCTTGGACTGCAAGGAGATCCAACCAGTCCATTCTGAAGGAGATCAACCCTGGGATTTCTTTGGAAGGAATGATGCTAAAGCTGGAATTCCAGTACTTTGGCCACCTCATGAGAAGAGTTGACTCATTGGAAAAGACTCTGATCTTGGGAGGGATTGGGGGCAGGAGGAGAAGGGGATGACCGAGGATGAGATGGCTGGATGGCATCACGGACTTGATGGACGTGAGTCTGAGTGAACTCCGGGAGATGCTGATGGACAGGGAGGCCTGGCGTGCTGCGATTCATGGGGTCGCAAAGAGTCGGACACAACTGAGAGACTGAACTGAACTGAACTGAAAAGAAGAAATAACATCCATCATACACAAAACCCTTCAGAGAACAGAAAAAGTCCAGCTTAACCATGGTATCAAAATCTGCAAGGGATTATAAAATAAGGAATTTATAGACCAAACTCTCTTATCAGGTACAAACTTTTGAACAAACCATTTACAAACTAAATCTAGTAACATATAGAAAAGGAAAGTACATTATGATAAATTGTGGTTTATCTTAGGAAGACAAAGTTGGATTAATGTTAGAAAATCAATTATATAATTAATTGCAACAACAGATTACACATGAAATCATCATATGATCCTTCTAATAGGTGCAGAAAAAATGATTAGACAAATTTCAGTGTTCATGTACATGCAAAGAACTTTTCGTAAACTAGGAATATGAAGAGATTTTTATAATCTAGGAAGGGAATTTATAGCAAATATCACACTTTATGGGCTTCCCAGGTGACTCAGTAGTAAAGAATCTGTCTGCCAATGCAGGAGCTGCAGGACATGCAGGTTCAACCCTGGGTCTAGAAGTTCCCCTGAAGGAGAAAAAGGCAACCTACTCAAGTATTCTTGCCAGGATAATCTTACAGACGGAGGAACTTGGTGGGCTATAGTCCCAGAGGTTGCACAGAGTCAGACATGACTGAAGTGACTGAGCACAGATACACACATACTTTATTTTTTTTTAATTTTTATTTTTACTTTATTTTACTTTACAGTACTGTATTGGTTTTGGCATACATTGACATGAATCCATCATGGGTGTACATGAACTCCCAAACATGAACCCCCCCTCCCACCTCCCACCCCACATCATCCCTCCGGATCATCCCCATACACCAGCCCCAAGCATCCTGCATCCTGCATCAAACATAGACTGGCAATTAATTTCTTACATGATAGTATACATATTTCAATGCTATTCTCCCAAATCATCCCACACTCTCCCTCTCCCTCTCCCTCTCCCACAGAGTCCAAAACTCCGCTCTACACATCTGTNATGCCATGATCTTAGTTTTCTGAATGTTGAGTTTTAAGATAACTTTTTCACTCTCCTCTTTCACTTTCATCTAAAGGCTCTTTAATCCCTCTTTGCCTTCTTCCATAAGAGTGGTGTCATCTGCATATCTGAGATTATTGATATTTCTGCTGGCGATTTTGATTCCAACTTGTACTTCATCCAGCCCGGCATTTCGCATGACATACTCTGCATATGTTAAACAAGCAGGGTGACAATATATAGCCTTGATGTACTGCTTTCCCAATTTGGAACCAGTCTGTTGTTACATGTCCAGTTCTAACTGTTGCCTCTTGACCTGCATACAGATTTGTCAGGAGGCAGGTCAAGTGGTCTGGTATTTCCATCTCTTGAAGAATTTCCCACAGTTTGTTCTGATCCACACAGCCAAAGGCTTTAGCATACCTTCTTTATCAGGCTTTCACACTCCAGGACACTATTCACCTGCCTCAATCACTTCAGGGTCAGATACCACACACCTAAGGACATTCCTGGCCTTCCCTCATAGCTCAGCTGGTAAAGAATCTGCCTGCGATGTTGGAGACCCTGGTTAGATTCCTGGGTTGGGACAATCCCCTAGAGAAGGGAAAGGCTGCCGACTCCAGTATTCTGGCCTGGAGAATTCCAGGGACTTATAGTCCATGGGGTCGCAAAGAGTCAGACAAGACTGAACGACTCTCGCTTTCATTCAAGGACACTCCTATGCCCCAGAGCCTCCTGAAATTACTCACACTAATCAGTCTTAAACCTGTTCACCCTGCCTCACCCTATCTGGTTCACTGTGGCAAGAAGCCATAGTAAAGGTTCTTGCCACGGTTTTTCCCTCTCCTCTGCCTGCTGACCAGCTCTGGTGCTTCCTCGGGTGTATGCTTTGTCTCATTTGTGTGCAGTCCATGAACACAGCAAGCTGTCTGTTCAATGGCAATTATCTCCTGATCGACTGACTTTGCCATAACTAAGTGATAATAAAACCCACGTTCTGAAATATATGAAATTAGATTTGTAAAACTTGCTAGTAAGCTCTACAAACAGACTGAATATTCTCTTCGTGGGAAGAGTTTTAGCAATAACTTCTTTAATATTTAAGTTAATCAGGTTTTCTATTTCTCCTTGAGTCCATATTAAATAATATCATTTCAGTAATGTTCTGCCTTAGTGGCATTCCCAGGCTTTATCATGGCATACTCTTATTTTCTAAATACTTTCTTTTCCTAATGTTTTGGTTTCTTAAAAAATTTTCTTCTACCATTGTTTTTCCTAAATATTTGCTTATTTCCATAATTATTTCCTCTACCCTGTTGCCCTAGGAAGTTTCATCCAATACTTTGATTTTTAACACCTTTTCTATGTTAATAATTTCAGTTATGTATCCTAAGATATAAAGCTGTAAAGAGAACATCCTACCAAATTCCAAGCAACAATCATAATTTCTACTCACGGCACGCTTTCCCTCAGACTCCTTATTTCCAGTCGCCCAGTTGTCAGAAATGTGGAAATCTCACTGGTTCCTCCTTCCCTCCATTCTCACAGCGAACCACCTACAAGCCCTGTCAACCCTAATCTTGCAGATCAATTTCCTTCCCCTCTTCTCAGCCTATACCTTCACCCTTCCTCACCAGGACACCCGCCATGCCTCCCAACTGGTCACCTGCTTCTCCTCCTTCTACCTCAACTCGCTCTCCACAGAGCAGCCAGAATCCTGGACCAGGTCCCATTCCTCTGCTGTTTACAACCTCCAAGCGTCACCCATCACCCCCAGAATGAAATCCACTCTCCTCTTTACTGAGGCTGAAAGCTCCGCCTCTCTGTGCACCAGTGAAGAATCGAATCTTAGAGAGAGAGTTTTGGATGAAGCAGAAAAGGATAGCTTTATTGCTTTGCCAGACAAAGGGGGTCACAGCAGGCTAATACCCTCAAAACCATGTGTCCCAACTTGGGGAAAAGAGTGAGAAGTTTTATGGCAATTGTGCAAAGAGGCATGGACATTGTGGACATTCTGCTGATGTGTTGTGGTGAGTTAAGTAGGACTCAGCATCATTAAGCTTCAGTTCCAACTGGTCTGGGGTCTGCATGATTGCCAGCTGCTTATTATCGCTAAATAAATTAACTTCTCCCACCTGGACCAGTAAC
>SJYX01020322.1:100760-117293 GCA_006410675.1 Oreotragus oreotragus
AAAAAAAAAAAACCTGTCTGCCAATGCAGGAGACGTAAGAGAAGCAGGTTCAGTCCCTGGGTCGGGAAGATGCCCTGGAGAAGGAAACGGCAATCCGCTCCAAAGTTTTTGCCTGGAGAATACCATGGACAGACGAACCTGATTGGCTACAGTCTGTAGGGTTGCAAAGCGTCAGAAAGGACTGAAGTGCCGCACGCATGCATTAACGCATAGTAATTTATAAAACATATTTTTCTCCTTTTTCTCCTCCACATCAATCCATGCTTGAAACTTACCAGATTGCAAAATTCCTTTACAAAGGTCATTTCTGCTTCGCTCGTCTGAGCTTGTGCACTGGTTATCTGCTTCCTGAATGTTAGGCTATGGTTTTTCCAGTGGTCAGGTATGGATGTGAGAGTTGGACGATAAAGAAAGCTGAGTGCCGAAGAATTGATGCTTCTGAACTGTGGTGTGGAGAAGACTCTTGAGAGTCCCTTGGACTGCAAGGAGATCCAACCAGTCCATCCTAAAGGAGATCAGTCCTAAGTGTTCCTTGGAAGGACTGATGCTGAAGCTGAAACTCCAATACTTTGGTCACCTGATGCGAAAAGCTCACTCATTTGATGCTGGGAAAGATTGAAGGTGGAAGAAGAAGGGGACCACAGAGGATGAGATGGTTGGCTGGCATCACCGACTCAATGGACATGATTTTGGGTAAACTCCAGGAGATGGTGATGGACAGGGAGGCCTGGCGTGCTGCAGTCTATGGGGTCGCAGAGTCGGACACGACTGAGCGACTGAACTGAACTGAACTGAACCCTTCTTCTCTCCTATCTCCACCTGAAAAACAGACTCAACACAAAGATCAAAGTAAAGTCTTCACAGCTGTGCATTTCTCCCAGTATTTATGGTATTTACATCTAGTCTTGCCTCAGTTATGCAAGGTAGCCCAGTAAATGATGAAGCTGACGCTCCAATACTTTGTCCATGTGATGCAAATGAACCAACTCACCGGAAAAGACCCTGATGTTGGGAAAGATGGAGGGCAGGAGGAGAAGGAGGTGACAGAGGATGAGATGTCTGGATGGCATCACCAACTCGATAGACATGAGTTTGAGCAAACTCTGGAGACAGTGAAAGCCTGAGAAGCCTGGTGTGCTGCAGTCCATGGGGTCGCGAAGAGTCAGACACGGCTTAGCAACTAAATGACAACAAAGCCCAGGAAATGGAAACACTGGATCAGCAGTCAGCTCCCTGTTCTGCCCCTTGACAGCTTTGTGGTCCCAAGGAAAGTTCCCAATCACCCAATCACTGGGCTCCTTATGCATGAAATTGGAATAATGACACAAAACTAAGAAGTCTTACAACAGCAAAGAGAGAAGTTGTGAAAAGCCCAGCACAATGTGTGGCACACAGAGTGAGTGAAAGTCGCTCAGTCGTGTCCAACTGTTTGCGACCCCATGGACCATACAGTCCATGGAATTCTCCAGGCCAGAATATTGGAGTGAGTAGCCTTTCCCTTCTCCAGGGGATCTTCCTCATCCAGGGATCAAACCCAGGTCTCCCACGTTGCAGGTGGATTCTTTACCAGCTGAGCCACAAGGGAAAATCAAGAATACTGGGGTGGGTAGCCTATCCCTTCTCCAGTGGAGCTTCCTGACCTAGGAATCAAACTGAGGTCTCCTGCATTGCAGGCACGTGCACACACACACACAGAGAGGCGCTCAGTAAATGGCGCCCCCTCCCCGTGCCTCCAGAAATCCTGTCCTGCGTCCCCAGGATGAGGCCGCCTGTGTTTGGTCAGTGCCCTGCTTGCTGCTTCTTGAAGCCCTGTGTGTGTGAAGCTTCTCCTGTTACAGCCTTCTCTTTCTCTTTCATCTCCCTGGCTGATCCCAGCTTCCAACACAGAGACTGTGATTCATCTCACCTGGGGTGGCACCTGCAGGTGAGTATTTTTTAAATGTTTTACTCTTAAAAAAATTTTTTTTTATTTTGTATTGGAGTATAGTTAGTTTATAATGTTGTGTTTCAAGTGGACAGCAAAATGATTCAGTTATATATATATACATATATATCTATTCTTTTTCAGATTCTTTTCCCATATAGGTTCTTATAAAATACTGAGTAGAATTCCCTGTACTATACAGTAAATCCCTGTTGATTATCTATTTTAAATATAATAGTGGTATCTGCTAATCCCAGTCTCCTCATTTAGCCCTCCCTTACACTTTTCCCCCTCGGGTAACTATAAATTTGTTTTCTATGTCTGTGAGTCTGCTTCTGTTTCGTGTCTTAATTTTTTGGGGGCGAGGGATATTAATTCTTTTTTTTAAATTTATTTTATATTGGAATATAGTTGATTTGCAATGTTGTATTAGTTTCAAATGTACAGAAAAGCAATTCAGTTATACATATACATATATCTATTCTTCTTTAGATTCTTTTCCCATATAGGTTATTACAGAATATTGAGTAGAGTTCCCTGTGCTATACAGTAGGAACCTGTTGATTATCTATTTTATATATGCATATGTTAATCCCAACCTCCAAAGTCCTGTGTATACAGGAAGTTTCCTCTGTATTACAGCCTTCTCCTTGTCTTTCTCCCCAACACTTTCTGACACAGAGGTTGTGATTCACATCAACCAACCTAGGTGGGATCTGGAGTTCAATATTTTTTAAACTTCTAGGGATTACTGTGATGTGCAAACAGAATCAAAACCCTCCACATCCCTCCAAGACCCCTCCAGCTAATGGAGTCCCTTTCCAAATGTCTTGTAATTGTTTGCTAAGTGGAGACATCCTTCAAGGCCAGCACTGTGCTTCACTCATCCTCAAATCACTAGAAACTAAACACAGTCAAGCATTTTGCCAATTCACAAAATGCTAGTAAACAAGTAAAATGTTGGATTAAAGACGACTTTCTAGTCCTCTTTTCGTTTTCTCGAGAATGTGTGTAATACTTCTCCTGCTCAAAAAGATATTGGAAAAGTAAATCAAATTTTTTAAAAGGCGTATGTTTAAATAAGGGAAATCCTGGTGGCTCAGATGGTAAAGCGTCTGTCTACAGTGCAGGAGACCTGGGTTCGAGCCCTGGGTTGGGAAGATCCCCTGGAGAAGGAAATGGCAGTCCACTCCAGTACTATTGCCTGGAAAATCCCATGGACAGAGGAGCCTTGTAGGCTACAGTCTATGGGGCCGCAAAGAGTCGGACACGACTGAGCGACTTCACTTCACTTATGTTTAAATAAATATGTACTGTATAAAGCAATAGCATTGCTAAATTCCAATGATATATGTTTACAGATATATGTTTACATATATAAATGATATATGTTTACCTATATAGAAAGTTGAAGTTTGTATGAAGTTCATACAAAAAGAAAGCTGAAGCTAGGAATGTTTCATGAAAATTGATCAATTTAGTCATTCAGACTTCTCTTTTGAACTTACTTCTTTTTAATTTGTGACTTTCAGTAGTCATCCTGGAAATAACTTCTATAATGTAAAATTCATGATGGCAGTGACTTTGAACTCAGCTCACAGAGCTCACTACATGCTGAGGCCAATGACATCTCACTTGTGAACAAGGCTGGAATGTGAAGCTGTGGCCCCAGGAGAAGGATCACATGTGCAGTCAGTGTGGACTCGGAGTTGGATCAAATTCAAAAAAGCAGAGCAAGACCAGAATCCATTCCTCAAGCAAGACTTGGACAACCCCAACTCTGGGAGTTACGCTAAAGAGTTAATTACCCTAAAGGGATAATTCTTTATACTTGGATGGTGCTCTGAGTGAGTCTATTATTGCTTTTAGGATGTGGGGAATAGCAGTGATTGTTTCCAACTGGGTTCTTGACCAATTACCACAAACTTAGAAGCTTGGCAACCAGAAGTAAAAACACTCCACAGATTTATTCTCTAACAGTTCTGGAGGCCAGATGTCCAGATAAGTCTTGAGGAGCTGAAATCAAGGTGTCAGCAGGGCCTGTTCCTTCTGGAGGCTCCAGGAGGTAAGCTGGTCCTCACCTCTTCAAGCTTCTGGTGGCTCCTCTCTGCATTACTCCCATCCCTGCCTCTGGTCTCAGCAGGCCCTTCTCCACTGCAGCCAAGTTTTCCTCTCCCTCTGCCTCCCTTTAGGTTTATATCTGGAGCCACCTGGGTGAGCCAGGGATAACCTCTTGCACCTCTAAATCCTAAACTTAATCATATCTGCCAACTCCATCTTGCCAAGGAAGGTGATGTTCACCGGTTCTGCTAATGAGGACATAGACATCTTTGGGGACCATTATTCAGCCTGTACAGATACAGAACTAGATGAAAGTGAGATCTGTCCACAAATAATTATAATTCGAGGCAGCAGGTAATGACAATCTGAGAGTAGTACAGGTGAAGCCATGCAGGAGTGAGAGAGGGGATAAGCTCTTGCCATTAAGGAAGGTCAAGAGAGGCTCTGTGGGCTGAAGGATCTGATCTGGTCTAGAAAGATGGGAAGACTCTGGAAAAACAAAAACACTAAATATGTCATAAAAAGTTCAGTAATCAACACTCACTCTTCTTGTGGTATGCATATACACTTACACACACTCAGGAAAATAATCCAAAACACCTTTTCAGAAGAGAATGATATTGGGAGTATTCTGGACCTGTCAGCCAATGGTTACAACTGATACTAATGGTATCAGTTGTAACCATGGTATAAATTGATATTACATAAAATATTGAAATTCTAGAATGAGGTTAAACTGAAACATAACAGTCAAGAATCTGTCTATCATATATATATATATATATATATATATACATACACATATATAGTAAAAGAGTATTATATATAGTATATATACATATAGTAAAATGTAAATCTCTTTTATATATATACTTTTTATATATATACTATATATGAGTCAGACATGACTGAAGCAACTTAGCAGCAGCAGCAGCATACTATATATCAATAAAAATTATATATATAGTATATATATATACTTTTTTATATATATACACTACTTTTTCATATATACTTTTTATAGATATACTATATATATATACTCCATATATATACTATATATATAAAAATATATATGAAAAAGTATTATATATATAAAGTATATATAGTAAAGAAATATTTTTATACTTATATGTAAGTATAAATATTTTATACTTATAANGGGAAGATTCCCTGGAGAAGGGAATGGATACCCATTCCAGTATTCTTGCCTGGAGAATTCTATGGACAAAGGATCCTGGAAGCTGTCTCTTATACACATCTAGATGTGTATAAGAGACAGCTATATATCAATAAAAATTATATATATAGTATATATATATACTTTTTTATATATATACACTACTTTTTCATATATACTTTTTATAGATATACTATATATATATACTCCATATATATACTATATATATAAAAATATATATGAAAAAGTATTATATATATAAAGTATATATAGTAAAGAAATATTTTTATACTTATATGTAAGTATAAATATTTTATACTTATAAAAATTATATATATAGTATATATATAGTAAAAGAAATATCTCATTATATATATATATAATATATGGTAAAAGAAATATTTTAAGTATATGAAAACAGTAAGTCATCTTATAAATAAATTCCCCTGGAACAATTGATTATTTGATGAAAACAAATCTATTTATATTCTCACCTAAAATCATTCACCAAAGTAAATTCCAAAGGAATTTTAAAATTAAATATAAAATATCAGTACATAATAAATCAATAACTTTTTTAACTTACCATCATTGGTCAAGGTATGATTTATTAAAATAGGATGAAAGCATTATTATATGTTATTAAGTTTAAATATTAAGCTTCTCTTCAATCAAAATAAATAAGTAGAAAAAAATTAGAAAGCAAACATCAAATTTGAGAAAAAATAGTCACAGGAAATACTATATGGAAAGCGTACTGATATCTTTATATAGAGAAAGGTTATTTTTAAATTTTAAAATACTGAAGCTTCAGTGGATAAATTGACAGAGGATGTGAATAGGCAATTTCCAAAAATGAAATATAACTAATCAACAAATGTGTGGAAAATGCTTTCCTTCACTAGTAATCAAGGAATGGTACATTAAAATAACAATGAAGTAACCTTTGACCCCTATCAAATTAGCAATGATTTTGTTTAAAATAATAATTTCCACTGCTGATAAGGGGACTGTGAAAAAGGTACTCTTGAATATTGCTGATATTTTAATATAATCCTTTAGGAAAGCAATTTGGCAAAGAGCCTCATAATGTTTCCACTCTCTGACTCAGTAAGTCCACTTTTGAGAATGGAGCCTAAGGAAACAATTCTGAATATTGAGAAGCACTATTTATAAAAGCAAAAGGAAAACATCAGAAATAATCAAAATACAGATGCAAACATAATTGTTACATAAATTATGTATATTCACTTCATGAATTATAACATGTTTTAAAAATATATTTCTAGAGAATATGTGATATATGGAAAATATAAGAATTATAATGTTAAATGAAAAAGTAGGATAGAAATAGTATATACATGATCTTTCCATTAAAAAGAATAGAATAAAAATTAGTTATAAATACAAAGAGTATTAACAGTGTCTGTTTTTGGATACTGAAACCATGGATGAAATAGATAGATAATCTATTTTAATTCAAAGATCTTATTATAAGAAATTCTTTTGTTGTTGTCAAATTCTTTAAATTGTCACATAAATCTTTATTAAAAACTAATTTTTAAGTGCCCCAAATTAAACTTTTTTTCCTACTGAAGATTTTCAAGAAATAAATTTTTTCCATTTTTTAAAAAATAAAAACTGGCTTTTGTTTTTAGTTTTTTGTTGTTGGTATGTAAATAGCACAAGAATTATAGACTGAGAATTTCCCTCAAGAGAATACCCAGACCATTTTCCTTCTAAGACAATAGTTATCTGGTATAGCATTTTAAATCTCCATTGATTATACCATAACCCTCATAAAGTGTTTCTACTTGCTCATAATTTCCCCCATAAACTGAAATTCAAATAAGTGATACAGTTTTCTAAAAAATTCTAATCTAGCTTTTGACATACATCTATCCAGAGGTAAAAGTTAAGTAGATTTCAAGTTTTAAAAAAACTCAAATATCATATGTGCTTATAATCTTATTAGCGATTAGTTTTCAGCTCTCTGCCTATTGAAAGTAACATGTGAAAATCATTTTAAGAAATGATTTTTCAAATTATTTTAAGAAATTCATCAAATGACTTCCATTGTTGGATTTGGCAAAAATGGAGTTTGAGGCTGAGAGAAGGAAAGGATGCAAGTTCAAGAACTCAGACAATTTGGGAGCCAGAAACCAGGGGCCCAGCAAGATGTCTGGTCAAGTCCAGAGCCCAGGAGCCACTTGGCACTGGGGACCAAAGGCAGCCTTCTGTCTTGGAAACCAGAGCTGGGATGCAGCCAAGAATGGGGCTTGCTTGGGGGACTTTTAGGAAAAGGAGACTTCCTGTACAAGTCCTGAACCCTCTCTTGCTGGAGTTCTCTCGTCCACTGAGCAGAAGCCAGCCCTGCAGACCAGTAGTCAGATCCTCCCAGCCTGTTAAGGAGCCCTGCTCCCATGGACCAGGAAGAGAACGTTGGTCAAACACGACATTGCCTTTAGGACATGAAGAAGGCTTGAATATCTCCCTGAACTTCTCTTGCCTGGTTTGTAGCTGTGTTGGATCAGATCGGAGACTGTGACCTCCTGATACCCGGTGTCTAGACAGTATGACATTCCAAACCACATCGACAGGCCTCATCTCATCACCAAAAATGTCAGCATTCTAGAATTACACCATCCAGTATTGTAGCCATGAGCCACACACAACCATTTAACTTTATTAAAATTAAATGCATTTGCAAAAATGATTTCTCTGTTGCACAAACCATAGTTCAAGGTCAGCCACAGGTGGCTGGTGGCTCCCACCTTGGACAACATAGGTTTAAACCATTCCCACTGTCACAGAAAGGCCCGCAGGACAGTGCAGTTCCAGAAGATACTGGTCCTAGTAGGGAGTCAATGGACCTACTTCCCCCATTTCTAAGATAGTAAAACTTAGATCTGACTTGAAAGAAAAAAAGGAAGGAGGTTTGAATGCTATTAACATTTAATTAATTAATTAAAACTTACCTTCACCTCCATCCATATAAAATAAACCCTTGACTGTGGTCAGCGGTTACATGCAGACTTTGTCATTTTGCTTACTGACCACACATTTTCATTGATCAATTCTAAATTGGATTATTGTTAGTTTTAAAAGCGCCTGAGCAGCAGAAAGTGGCTGTGGTGGCAGGCAAAGGGGAGATTGATAGCAGAATAAACAGGGAAAGTGACAAGATTCGAGGCTGAATTGATCACTGTCAGCGGGTCCGTGGTCAGCTGTCTGCCCTTTAGTGCCCAAAGTAAACATCAGAATAATGTTTAGACAAACACATTTGATTTTTGAGGTAATGGGTATGTCAACTAAATGACAAACCTTAGAAAGGTCAAAGGGATAGCCATTTTTCAGACTCGTTCAACCATTAATCGTTGATTTTGGTAACTGCACTTGTAGGCAGAACGGGGCGAGAATGCCAGCTTGTGTGTGCTGTGGGATGCTCCAGACAGACCTCCCCAGGATCCACCTGGTCATCAAAATAACGTGTCTTTGTAAGCAAAGAGTCCATCCTTTAAAAATGGCACTCAGAATCTCAGTTGTCTAAAGACCATCCAAAATGCAGCAATCTTTTAATCCTTTGAAGGGACTCAGTCCATTAGTATCCACTACAATCATATTTATGTGGCCTGTTATCTATAAGAAAACAAAGCACCAGCAAATCCATTCCTAATTACCCATCAACCTTGGGGAAACTTATAACGTTGTTCCAAACACAGGAGATCACTGGCGAATCACAAGTATCTGAAACTACAACTTGGTACAACTCACCATTTGCTGGGTCTTTTTGTTGCTGTCAACTGGAATATAGTTGCCTTACACTTCCCTGTATCACTCAGATGGTAAAGCATCTGCCTGCAATGCAGAAGACCTGGGTTCGATCCCAGGGTCAGGAAGATCCTCTGGAGCAGGAACTGGCAACCCACTCCAGGATTCTGCCTGGAGAATTTCATGGACAGAGGAACCTGGCGGGCTACAGTCCATGAGGTCATGAAGAGTCGGACACAACTGAGCGNTGTCAACTGGAATATAGTTGCCTTACACTTCCCTGTATCACTCAGATGGTAAAGCATCTGCCTGCAATGCAGAAGACCTGGGTTCGATCCCAGGGTCAGGAAGATCCTCTGGAGCAGGAACTGGCAACCCACTCCAGGATTCTGCCTGGAGAATTTCATGGACAGAGGAACCTGGCGGGCTACAGTCCATGAGGTCATGAAGAGTCGGACACAACTGAGCGACTAGCACACACATAGCTGCCTTACAAGGTTGTGCTAGTTTCTGCTCTACAGTGAAGCAAGTCAGCCATGCGTATACATACATTTCCTCCCTCTTGGTCCTCCCTCCCACCCCACCTTCATCACACACCTCTAGGTACTGAGCTGGGCTCCCTGTGCTGTATACTAGGTTCCCATTAGCTACCTATCTTACACATGGTGGTGCATATATGTTAACCCCAACCTCCCAACTCATAGCACCTGCCCCCACCACATCCACAGGTCTAGGCTCTATGTCTGCCTCTCTGTTTCTGCCCTGCAAATAGGTTCATCCGAACCATTTTTTCTAGAGTCCACATATATGCATTAATACGGGACTCTTGGAATAGTCACTATCAATGGATGCTGGGTCATTTTTAATGTGATTTTTTTTTCTTTGAAGTATCATACATTAACTATAGCTTATGAGGTCAATCAGTGTTGACGGTGACTATTCTGAGACACCCAAATTCACCTGGTTTATCTGATCACACAAGAAATGTTTCTTTTGCCTGGAGAGAGGTGACAAATGAAACAAGATGGGAATGGAATATACATAGAAACGTTCCTGCCTCCAGAAGGAGCTGAGCGTGACTCTGCTTCTCACAGAAGAACATCATGGTGTGCTGGTATGCTGACTATTGCCACTTGTGTGTCATAATTTATCAATCTACTGAAATTATGTCACTTGCCAAAATGTTAGGACTNTTTTTTTTTTCCCCCGAGCCTCGTTTGCAATCTCTTTCATTTTGTCTTTTATTTAAAGCCTATTACATACACACTTATATGTCTTTAGATTCCCTACTCCTTCAGGGAAAGCAGGACGTCATGATCATTTTTAGTTTTCCATCACGTTTTTCCTATGTATACAAAGTACCTTGAAGTAATACTTGGCTAGTACTTGTGTGTTGGATTTAATCAATAGGCTTTATGGCAATTCTGTCCACATATGTACATACATCAAACATCTGTCTTGTAGAATCACGCAGGGCAATTCTCACTTCAGAAAAAGTAGTCCCCCCAAAAGCCCAGCGTGCAAATTCAATAATGGAAACTCAGAGTTGAGAACTCAGTCCCTCATGGGGCAACATCCGTGTTTCGGTTGTCCTGAAACTCTCTCTCTCTGATCATCTGTGATTCCTTCCACCTTTAGAAAGCAGTGAAAATTGTGTTTTCTCATTCTTCCTCTGCTGCTGCTGCTGCTAAGTCGCTTCAGTCGTGTCCGACTCTGTGTGACCCCATAGACGGCAGCCCACCAAGCTCCCCCAACCCTGGGATTCTCTAGGCAGGAACACTGGAGTGGGTTGCCATTTCCTTCTCCAATGCATGAAAGTGAAAAGTGAAAGTGAAGTCGCTCAGTCGTATCCAACTCTTAGTGACCCCCTGGACTGCAGCCTACCAGGCTCCTCCATCCATGGGATTTTCCAGGCAAGAGTACTGGAGTAGAGTGCCATTGCCTTCTCTGCAGTTGAAGTGAAGTGAAGTCGCTCAGTCGTGTCCGACTCTTTGCGACCCGGTAGACTGTAGCCCACCAGGCTCCTCTGTTCTCTGCTGTTAGTGATCCAGAAGGTTGCCATCTTGCTTCTCCTTGGGTAGATATCACTAACCTCATCTACCATCTCTCGCCTAGTATGGTAGCCACAGCTCTCACTCCTATTGTTCTCCTATGAATTTTCTCTTGAAAAAAGAAAGTGAAGTTGCTCAGTCATGTCTGACTCTTTGCGACCCCATGGACTGTAGCCTACCAGGCTCCTCTGTCCATGAGATTTTCCAGGCAAGAATACTGGAGTGTGTTGCCATTTCCTTCTCCGAGAGATCTTCCTGACCCGGGGATTAAACCCAGATATCGCGCATTGCAAGCAGACACTTTGCTGTCTGAGCCACCAGGGAAGTCACTTTTCTCTTACTTGGCCTTTAAATGCAGTGCCTGATTGAACCTGGGTCTCCACCAGCCCACCAGCTAGCAAGATCACAGCTACTTATAGAGGGGGCCCTGGACATCAACGATGATATCCAAGTCCCCTTAGATTTTGCTGTTGACTACCACAGTTACAGGAGCATATTGGGCCTGGAACTCTGTCTTCTCTCCTTGAACTGCTTTTAAGCAAACATTCTCTATTGTGCTATTATTGATTTGGGAATTGATTAAAGGACAGTGCACTCATTTCTGTTACATTTCTTCTTTAAGGGGTTGGGGGCCATTGGACTATCAGGAGGAGAACGTTTTGGATCCCGATTCTTTTGTTTAATCTGTTACTGACCCCGTATTTATGTCCTTCCATGTTCTAACAAGCCTGCCTCCTACAACACCACTCAAGACACTGATAAGCTGGTTAAACAGAACAGAGCAAAACACAGAGCCCCAGGGCACACGACTCCCTCCTCCCAGGCTGACATCACTCTATTAATCAACGCTTTGGACACGCTTGTTCAACCAGTTACAAATTCACTTAACCGTCCCCCTGGTCCCATCCCCATTTCTCCTTCTTGTCCACAAGAATATCCTGAGCGACTCTGTCAAGTGCCTTGCTGAAATCCAGATCCGCTGATCAACCAGCCTAATAACCCTATCAGGAGAGGAAACGAGATTAGATGGGGATGGCTTGTCTAGGAGTCAGCAGCCTCTTGGCAGTCCCTGTTTTCTGGTCCCCAAGCGCACAGATCCACCTGTCAGGATTCGTCCTCGTGTTCTGCCAAGGATCAATATTAAGCCCACTGGTCTGTATTTCACAGGATGACCCTGCTTCTCCCCCCACTTCTTCCTTGTCTCCCCCTACTTCCTCCCTGTCTCCACCCCTTCTGAAAACCAAACCCTTTGCCGCCTCAGCTCTTCAGAACCTTTCCTTTCCTTCCTGTTTTCTCCAACAATCCTGGAGTCTTCCGTCACTTTCACGGCTCCTGGTAATTCCTGGGGATGTCTCTGACTGTCCCCCAGCCTCGGTTTCTTCCTCTGGAAACAAGGGCTCCTTTCTCTGCTGACCTCTGATGTCACTTTGAGAACCAAACAAAGAAATGTGTATGTGTGCTGGGTCCTTACACAAGACCCAACATATATTGGAAAACCAATAATTGAATAAACTACAAAAAAAAAAGCACATAAATAACAATTTTTACTATAGTTTCATGTAAAACTCCCACGGATACACACGGAGTACTTTTCTCCCAAGCCAAAAAAAAAATCAATTAAAAAAAATTTTTACTGTGCTGTCATAATTTTGGAAAGGTGTTCTTCAGAGAATCTAAAAGACTTTGGCCGAATTACTGTTCTAAATCAGCTTGCTCTATAATCAGGTTTAATAAGAACCTAAAGTTTTGCTACACTCCAGTTGCTTAGATCTGTTTAAGGAAATTTACGATCTTTGACATAGCTTTCACAAGCACTTTTTTCTGGCTGAGGTGGGTAAATTGAATGATTGTCTTTTGGATCAAATTGTATGGTATTTGAAACTTAAAAAAAAAATCAGCTGAGAGAGAGGGTGAAGGAGATCTATTGGAAAAAACTTCTTAATGGAGGGAGAATTTGTATGATGTGTTAATTATGATGTTTCTAATGTTAATTGGCAAATAGCCCAGAAGTAGTAATGATGTTTCTTATCTTAATCAACTGACAATATTCCTCATTCTTGCTACTCAGAGTATGAGCTTTACTCTTCTAGAAGTAAAATAAGTCTTAGGTTGACAGGGACCTTAACATTCAGCCTAGGTGAACAGGGTTATTTATAGAAGGGGAAACTGAGGCACCTAGAGCCTAGATGACTTGCTCAAGGGGACATCTGAAGACTGGCTGAGCTGGATCTCTCAGCCAGGATCGCCTGACTCCAGTCCTGTGTCATTGGTAATGATCTGTAACTGCACTGACAGATTAGGGATCTTTGGGGGTGACTTGTCCTTTTGGGGTGGGTCCTTTGCTTCTAATTTCATTGAATGTATGTGCATACTAAGTCTTTATGAGCCCCCCTGAGCTGTAGCCTGCCAGACTCCTCTGTCCATGGGTTTCTTCAGGCAAGAATCCTGGAGTGGGTTGCCATGCTCTCCTCCAGGGAAGCTTCACAACCCAGGGATCAAACTCACATCTCTTGCATCTCCTGCATTGGCAGACAGGTTCTTTACNGTGGGTTTGAGTGAACTCCAGGAGTTGGTGATGGACAGGGAGGCCTGGCTGCGGTTCATGGGGTCGCAAAGAGTCGGACACGACTGAGTGACTGAACTGAACTGAACCGAAAGTATGAGAACATCTGCCTTATTGTATAAGGAGACTAAAATTTGGAGGGTTTTGTTAAATCCACAGGAAGTTACAACATAAAAATCACAAACTGAGTCCTCAGTAACCAGTTAAAATTTGACCACTGTCTCACCAGGGACCTCTGTCACGACTCATTAATTCCAAGCCTGGACCAAGCTGATTAGGTCTTCATACAGTTGAAGACTTACTAACCTCATATATCACCTATGACATTTGACCAGGAACCAGGACTGTGTTCATTAATTGAGTTATTTTGGACAAGCTGGGTAACCTGATCATTTTACTGCCTCTGCAGAAAAAGCAGATCAACCCCCCACCCATGTACTAGTCACTTGGAGGAAATCCTCAGAGAGGGATGAGCTAGTATATTGCATGTCCATGTTTAGAGAAATTCTATATGACTGTTTTTATACCCATCATATTTTAGGAAACGAAAAGCAGCCACTCTTCAGCTCTGTATACCAGCTGCAAACCGGGGACTGTGCAGATGCAAATAGTCGAGGCTAGCTCATTTTCAATTTAGAACTTTCCTAATGCTAAGTTTTCTGTGTCCACTGTTGGCCAAAATGGAATGCCATCTCTACAAAAAATTCGGGCTGTTTAAGTTCCCAAATATAAAGTCCAAATTTTAGGGGGTTTGAAATGACATACTTTTCCTAGGAGGAAAAGTATCATCATTCCAGGGAAATGGAAGCTTGGAAAGAGCATCTAATATCAAAGCAATGTGTTTAATTAGCCACGTGGGTAAACAAGAGCTGCCAGGAATGCGGTGGCTCAGAGGAGAATCGTGGCATTTAGTTCCAGCTCTGTGCAAAGCCACATCTTCAGCACGTCATTCAGAAGTAATTACCATCTTGCTGGCCCTCGGGTAGAGGGAGAAAAGAAATAACTATATTCATCTTGTGATTAAATGGCAATTAGCAGCTAAGTGCCCGGCAATAACATGGCAGTTACCACCTCGTCACAGCATCAGCAGCTTCCCTGGCCAACCCCACCAGCCTGCTGAGTATCAGAGCCCAGCGCTGCAGGTCTAGGATCATGGGAAAGACCCAGGCACCAGCCAGAGTGAGGCACAAATCGGTGGTTAAAAGCGTGCACTCTACAGCCAAGCGGCTTAGGTTCCAAACACAGCTTGACCACTTATCAACTTGCCAACTTGGCCCAGTTGCTAAAAGTTTTTAGTATCAGTGTCCTCATCTGAAAACTGAAGGAAAAGAGTTGTTTCTAACACATAGTATGGTGAGCGTGAGGCTTAAGTGAGTTACTAGATGCAAAGTGTTTACTAGAGCTCCTAGAACACAAAATATCCCCAGAGATGGCTAATGTTTCCCCATGCTTCTCCTCCATGGGGCTGGAACAGATTAACTCTTTCCTGCCTTGCATGCATGACTGAATGTTTAAAATCATTTTAAGTATATGTACCACCAAAGCAAACACAAGCACAGATTAAAAAAAAAAAAAAAACATCCCTCCCTTATATCACCCTGCCTCTTTGGTTCTGAGTGAATTCTGATTTATCCCCCACCCAAGGGACCACACTCAGTTGTTCCAGACTGTGAAATAAACAGAAGCAATGTCCAAGAAGGCCTGAACAGAAGTTGTTTATCACCCCCAAAAGAGCAAGGTGATGGATTCGGACAAGAAACTCTGTCTCAAGACAAAATGAATGAGGATGAACCAAAATAAGACCACAGGAATGGTGGATGTGGCCAAGTTCTCGATTATCTACCTTTACAACCAACGTTGCTCCTCAGGTTGGCATCTCCTCTCCCCAGAGATTTGGTGAACTTGGTGAACCAGTGATTTCTGAAATTAGTTTTAAAACATAAGCAGATGGTAAATCTGTTGTAAAACCAAAGAGCCTTTTTAAAGTTTAAAGTTTCCTACCCCTTGCGCTGCTCAGCACTTAGTAGGTGGGAACTTCTTTCCCCATGCCCCTTGTCAATTAGTTTAGTCCATCTGGAGACAATGGTAAGACCAGAGGCTCTTATCCTACCTGTAGCAGAGCTTCCAACAGTGCCTGCATCTCCTCTCAGAGAGCCCTGCACTGTGAGCTCCCAAGTCTGGTCAGGACATCCCCACTCTGGGACTCCAGTGCAGTATCACATCCTTGCAACACCCTTCTCCAGCCCAAGAGGGGGCAGTGGAATGTTCTTATTGCTAATCACTGATTGCCTAATAGCTCTCTAGTTGTTTCTTAGCTCCTACTTACATCACATATATAAACAATTCACTTTATTAAATTCCCTCTGTTTGAAACACCTACGCTGGATTTTATTTGCTGAAGAAACCCTGACTGATAGACCATTACTTCTTCTGTATTATTACCCCTCCCTCCAATATCTCAGTGAGAAAAGCAATGGACTAGGAGTCGGGAGCTCTGAGTTCTGGTCCCAGTTCTACAATAACTGACAGTGTTCCCGAGGGCATTCTCCTCTGTACCTCGGTTTCCTAATAAATAAGATGGTTTTAGAACAAGCAGAGGAACCAGAGATCAAATTGCCAACATCTGCTGGATCATGGAAAAAGCAAGAGAGTTCCAGAAAAACATCTATTTCTGCTTTATTGACTATGCCAAAGCCTTTGACTGTGTGGATCACAATAAACTGTGGAAAATTCTGAAAGAGATGGGAATACCAGACCACCTAACCTGCCTCTTGAGAAATCTGTATGCAGGTCAGGAAGCAACAGTTAGAACTGCACATGGAACAACATACTGGTTCCAAAGAGGAAAAGGAGTACATCAAGGCTGTATATTGTCTCCCTGCTTATTTAACTTCTATGCAGAGTACATCATGAGAAACGCTGGAATGGAAGAAACACAAGCTGGAATCAAGATTGCCGGGAGAAATATCAATAACCTCAGATA
>SJYX01020322.1:122282-151455 GCA_006410675.1 Oreotragus oreotragus
TGACTGTATAGAGCTTCTCCATCTTTGGCTGCAAAGAATATAATCAATCTGATTTCGGTGTTGACCATCTGGTGATGTCCATGTATAGAGTCTTCTCTTGTGTTGCTGAAAGAGGGTGTTTGCTATGACCACTGCATTTTCTTGGCAAAACTCTATTAGTCTTTGCCCTGCTTCATTCCACATTCCAAGGCCAAATTTGCCTGTTACTCCAGGTGTTTCTTGACTTCCTACTTTAGCATTCCAGTCCCCTATAATGAAAAGGACATCTTTTTTGGGTGTTAGTTCTAAAAGGTCTTGTGAAGTGAAGTGAAGTGAAGTGGTGGCTCAGTCGTGTCTGACTTTTTGCGACCCCGTGGACTGTAGCCTACCAGGCTTCTCTGTCCATGGGATTCTCCAGGCAAGAATACTGGAGTGGGTTACCATTTCCTTCTCCAGGGGATCTTCCCGACCCAGGGATCGAAACTGGGTCTCCCGCATTGGAGGCAGACGCTTTAACCTCTGAGCCACCAGGGAAGGTCTTCATAAAACCGTTCAACTTCAGCTTCTTCAGCATTACTGGTTGGGACATAGACTTGGATAACTGTATAGATAGTCCTAAACTTCATTCACAGTAATCTATTTTCTTTTAACTCCTCAGTACTTCATAAAAAGGCTGGTAATAAGCTTTTTTATCAGAAACCGGTACTGAAATATTAATATTAATCTATAACTGCAGTGTCCAATAGGGTAGCCAGTAAACACATGTGGTTATTAAGCACTTGAGATATGGCTGATTCAAATCAATTTGCAGCATAAATACAAACACACACCAGATTTTAAATCCCCAGTATGAGAAAAATATGACTTTCCGGGTGGCGATCTCGGTAAAGAACCTGCATGCTAATGCAGGAGACACAAGAGACTGGAGTTTGATCTCTGGGTCAAGAAGATGCCCTGGAGTAGGAAATGGCAACCAACTCCAGTATTCTTGCCTGAAAAATTCCATGAACAGAGGAGCCTGGTCCATGGGGCTGCAAAGAGTTGGACACAACTGAGCACAGGAGAAAAATAAACATAATATATCTCATGAATATTTTTATGTTGATTGCATGTTGAAATTATAATATTTTGGATACATTGTTACAACTCAACATGTGCTGCTTTTAATTAGAAAATACTAAAATACATCGCATCATATTTCTACTGGGCAGCACTGATTCTAGAAGTTAAAGTAAACAAAAAGATATTTCTACTGTGGTTTCTTACAGAACCTTGATTAGAGGCAGCAGTATTGACCACAATTGATGGGGGCGGGGATGGAGACTGGCCAAATTTATAGGAAAGATGGATGGTTGGAGTTTCAACCTGCTGACATCCAAATCAAGCTTCAGTCTATACAGAAAATAGCAGAGACCCAATTAATGATGCTGAAAACTGAAAACAGCATCATTGTGTTAACAGCTTGTGCGTTCTTCCAAAGTCCAAGAGAGAAGGGCCTGAGGCGATTTCTCTTATTGATTAAAACCTGAAGAAAGTAAGGACCTTGGAGTTAAAATTTCCGAGGCTTGACTTCCCATATAGTCTCCCATTTCAGTATCATTCAAAAGCACACATCAAAAATAAATCTTACAAATATACAAGAGACTTTAAAGCTTTCAGCTTCCTTCCCAGGTGGCATTAGCAGTAAAGAACCCACCTGCCCGTGCAGGAGACGTATAAAAGATGCGGCTTTGACCCCTGGGTCAGGAAGATCCCCTGAAGAAGGGCATGGCAATCCACCTCAGTATTCTTGCCTGGAGAATCCCCATGGACAGAGGAGCCTGGCGGGCTACAGTCCATGGGGTCACACAGTGTTGGACAAGCCTGGAGCGACTTAGCATGCACACACACACTGAGCTTTAAGACATTCAGTGGGAAAAGATAGCATACACATTGCATCTTACATCTAAATAAGTGTATTCATCATCTCAGTCCTTGCACATAGCATGAAACCTGGTACACAGTGGGTGCCTCATGATATTTGCTGAATGCACCAAAGGAACAACTCAAATACAGCAGTTATTGAAATTTGGATCCACTTCCCTTGTGGCTCAGACAGTAAAGCGTCCACCTGCAATGTGGGAGACCTGGGTTCAATCCCTGGGTCAGGAAGATCCTCTGGAGAAGGAAATGGCAACCCACTCCAGTACTCTTGCCTGGAAAAGCCCACGGATGGAGGAGCCTGGTAGGCTACAGTACATAGGGATCGCAAAAGGTCAAACACAACTGAGCGACTTCACTCACTCACATGCTGCTTAAGATAAGGAAACAAAGATGCAGTTCTAGAAAATCAGAATCATTGTTAAAGAAATTATCAAGAACAGATCACAGTCATTAAAAGGGTGAAAAACTAAACCTAGCTTTTTCAGAATGTCATTGTTGTTCAATCACTCAGTTGTGTCCAACTCTTTGCAACCCCATGGACTGCAGCACACCAGGCTTCCCTGTCCTTCACTATCTCCCTGAATGATGCTATCCAACCATCTCATCCTCTGTCATCCCCTTCTCTTCCTGCCTTCATTCTTTCCCAGCATCAGAGTCTTCTCCAGTGAGTCAGTTCTTCCGATCAGGTGGCCAAAGGACTAGAGCTTCAGTTTCAGCATCAGTCCTTCCAATGAATATTCAGGACTGATTTTCTTTCGGACGAACTTGTTAGATCTCCTTGCAGTCCAAGGGACTCTCAACAGTCTTCTCAAGCATCACCGCTCCAAGGCATTAATTCTTCAGCACTCAGCCTTTTTTATTGTCCAACTCTCACATTCATGTATGACTACTAGAAAAGCCATAGCCTTGACTATATGGATCTTTGTCAGCAAAGTAGTATGTCTGCTTTATAATACACTTTCTAGGTTGGTCATAGTTTTTCTTCCAATGAGCAAGCGTCTTTTAATTTCATGGCTGCAGTCACCACCTGCAGTGATTTTGGAGCCCAAGAAAATAAAGTCTGTCACTGTTTCCATTGTTTTCCCATCTATTTGCCGTGAAGCGATGGGACCAGATGCCATGATCTTTGCTTTTTGAATGTTGAATTTTAAGCCAGTTTTTTCACTCTCTTCTTTCACCTTCATCAAGAGGCTCTTTAATTCCTCTTACTTTCTGCCACAAGGGTGGAATCATCTGTATACCTGAGGTTATTGATATTTCTTCCAGCAAATTAATTACAGCCTGTGCTTCATCCAGCCCAGCATTTCTCATGATGTACCCTACATATAAGTTAAATAAGCAGGATGACAATATATAGCCTTGATGTACTCCTTTCCCAGTTTGGAACCAGTCCATTGTCCCATGTCCAATTCTAACTGTTGCTTCTTGACCTGCATACAGGTTTCACCTTTCAGGTAAAGTGGTCTGGTGTTCCCATCTCTTTAAGAATTTTCCACAGTTTGTTGTGATCTACACAGTCAAAAGCTTTAGCATAGTCCAGAAGCAGAAGTAGACATTTTTTTTTGCAATTCTCTATGATACAACAGGTATTGGCAATTTGATCTCTGGTTCCTCTTCCTTTTGAATTACAGCTTGTACGTCTGGGACTGGATGCCATGATCTTCATTTTCTGAATGTTGAGCTTTAAGCCAGCTTTTTCGCTCTCCTCTTTCACTTTCATCAAGAGGCTTTTTAGCTCCTCTTAACTTTCTGCCATAAGGGTGGTGTCATCTGCATATCTGAGGTTATTGATATTCCTCCCGGCAATCTTGATTCCGGCTTGTGTTTCTTCCAGTCCAGCGTTTCTCATGATGTACTCTGCATATAAGTTAAATAAGCAGGGAGACANAGCTCAACTGGAATTCCATCACCTCCACTAGCTTTGTTCATAGTGATGCTTTCTAAGGCCCACTTGACTTCGCATTCCAGGATGTCTGGCTCTAGGTGAGTGATCACAGCATCATGGTTATCCAGGTCATTAAGATCTTTTTTATATAGTTCTGTGTATTCTTTCCACCTCTTCTTAATATCTTCTGTTTCTGTTAGGTCTATACCATTTCTATCCTTCACTCTGCCTATCTTCTCAAGGAGTGTTCCCTTGGTATGTCTAATTTTCTTGAAGAGATCTCTAGTCTTTCCCATTCTGTTGTTTTCCTCTATTTCTTTACATTGTTCACTTAAAAAGGCTTTCTTATCTCTCCTTGCGATTCTCTGGAACTCTGCATTCAGATGGGTATATATTTCCTTTTCTCCTTTGCCTTTTGCTTCTCTGCTTTTCTCATCTATTTGTAAGGCCTCTTCTGACGACTACTTTGCTTTTTTGCATTTCTTTTTCTTGGGGGTGGTCTTGATCACTACAGCCTGTACAACTTTACAAACCTCGGTCCATAGTTCTTCAGGCACTCTGTCTATCAGATATAAATCCTTGAATCGATTTGTCACTTCCACTGAATAATCATAAAGGATTTGATTTCAGTGAATGGTCTAGTGGCTTTCCCTACATTCTTCAATTTAATTCTGAATTTGGCAATAAGGAGTTCATCATCTGAGCCACAGTCTGCTTCTGGTCTTGTTTTTGCTGACTGTATAGAGCTCCTCCATCTTCAACTGCAAAGAATATAATCAATCTAATTTTGGTATTGATCATCTGATGATGTCCATGTGTAGAGTCATCTCTTGTGGTGTTAGAAGCGGGTGTTTGCTATGACCAGTGCATTCTCTTGGAAAAACTGTTAGCCTTTGTCCCGTTTCATTTTGTACTCCAAGGCCAAATTTGCCTGTTACTCCAGGTATCTTTTGACTTCCTACTTTTGCATTCCAGTCCCCTGTGATGAAAAGGACATCTCCTTTTGGTGTTAGTTCTAGACAGTCATATAGATCTTCATAGAACCATTCAACTTCAGCTTCTTCGGTTTCAGTGGTTGGGTCATAGACATGGATTATTGTGATATTGAATAGTTTGCCTTAATGAACAGAGATCATTCTGTTGTTTTTGAGATTGTTTGAGATTGCACCCAAGTACTGAATTTCAGACTCTTTTGTTGATTATGATGGCTACTCTATTTCTTCTAAGGAATTCTTGTCCACAATAGTAGATATAATGGTCATCTGAGTTAAATTCATGATTTCCTGTCCATTTTAGATCACTGATTCCTAAAATTGTCGATGTTTACTCTTGCCATCTCCTCTTTGACCACTTGCAATTTACCTTGATTCTTGGAACTAACATTCCAGATTCCTCTGCAATATTGTTCTTTACAGCATCGGATTTTACTTTCAGCACCAGACATATCCTCAGATGGGAGTTGAGTCCACTTTGGCCCAGTCTCTCCAACACTCTTGCCTGGAAAATCCCATGGACGGAGGAGCCTGGTGGGCTGCAGTCCATGGGGTTGCAAAGAGTTGGACACGACTGAGCGACCTCACTTTCACTCTTCACTTTCATGCATTGGAGAAGGAAATGGCACCCCACTCCAGTGTTCTTGCCTGGAGAATCCCAGGGATGGGGGAGCCTCATAGGCTGCCATCTATATACGGTCGCACAGAGTTGGACATGACTGAAGTGACTTAGCAGCAGCAGCAGCATCTTCAATCTTTCTGGAATTATTTCTCCACTCTTCTCCAGTAGCATGTTGGACACCTTCCAATCTGGGGAGTTCATCTCTCAGCGTCATATCTTTCTGCCTTTTCATTCTGTTCATGGATTCTCAAGGCAAGAGTGTTGAAGTGGTTTGCCATTCCCTTCTCCAGTGGACCACATTTTTTTTCAGAACTCTCCACCATGACCCGTTCATCTTGGGTGGCCCTACATGGCATTGTTCTTGGTTTCACTGAGTTAGGCAAGGAGCTTAACTGAGGAAGATGTTGATTTTTCTGCCAGTTGTGTAATAACCATCTTGATAGGTTTTTAATAGGAAAAAGAAGCCTGGTCTCTTTGCTATCTCAGTGTGTACTGGTTTGCAGTCTTTTTGTTCAATCTTAAAAAAATCTATTTAAACTTCACATTCTTTTTCCTTTGAAGGGATCATGTGGGCACCGGGTAGACCTCAAGGGCTTTTGGGGTGGATAAGACCAATAACAGGAATAGCTAATGTGGTTTCTATTGAATGTGATGGATTCATTAGGTAAAATCCTTTGATAAATCGAGAGTACTACATTTTTACTCCATTCGTCTTTGTCTTTTGGATTCCAGGGCGACATTGCTGACAGTTCCACTCTGAGCTAAATGAGCAGCCTTGCTTGAAGGAACCGGTTTAAGGGACTCTCACCAGCCCCTGCATTTGTCCTGAAGTCACACAGAACCTGCTCTGCACAGAAGAGCCCTCGATCTCCCCAGCAAGTCACAGCAATGAGACCCAAGCCTCCTCCCTTTCACACAGTAAGTCAACCTAGATGCAACCAGCGTGGTCGTTAATATCCCAGTCGTATTTTTCTTTTACAATCAAATGGAAAGTTTTAATATATACAATATACATAAAAGAGTTATACTCCACAACCAAGTGGGATTTATTCCAAGGATTCAAGGCTGGTTTAACATGCAAAACTCAAATGTAATATGAACTTTCTAGGTGGCTCAGCAGTAAAGAATCCACCTGCCAATGCAGGACATGTGGATTATAATCCTCGGGTCGGTAAAATCCCCTAGAGAAGGAAATGGCAACCCACCCCAGGATCCTTGCCTGAAAAAATTTCATGGACAGAGGAGCCTGGCAGGCTACAGTCCATGGGGTCACAAAGAGTTGGATGTGACTGAGTGACTGATCCCACACCCATCTATCTAACCTGTCATGTGTCATTATCTTTCCATTTCTATCCATCTATACCTATCCATCTGGAGAAGGCAGGGGCAACCCACTCCAGTACTCTTGCCTGGAAAACCCCATGGATGGAGGAGCCTGGTAGGCTGCAGTCCATGGGGTCACTAAGAGTTGGGCACGACTTGAGCGACTTCACTTTCACTTTTCACTTTCATGCATTGGAGAAGGAAATGGCAACCCACTTCAGTGTTCTTTCCTGGAGAATCCCAGGGACAGAGTAGCTTAGTGGGCTGCCGCCTATGGGGTCGCGCAGAGTCAGGCATGACTGAAGCGACTTAGCAGCAGCAGCATACCTATCCATCTACCTATCTATCATTGAGAGGGAGATAGAGAATGGGACCAAGTAAGCAAGAGAAAAGGATCTGTGTCACTAGCATGTCACATCCTCGACCCTCTGTGGTGGGGAGGCTGCCTGGATACTAGGCAGCACTAGGACAGGCAGAAAAGGAATGGACCACATTCGGGTTAAGTGATGAACTCAGCGTGCTGATGACAAAGTCAGAAAATAGGGAACAGATTCTCGCTCTGTGCTTTGAGACAGAACCAAGCCTGTGGACACCTCGATTTTGAACCTCCAGCCCTCAAAATTGTCAGAGAATAAGCTTCAGTTCTTTTAAGCCACTCCAGTTGTGACAATTTGTCCTCGCAAACCCCAGGAAATGAATACATCAGGTGACAAGGCTCAGAAGAATCCAGAGAACAAATGAATCTGACGGTTTGTTCAGAAAGGCTGGGAGTAAGCTTGTCTTGGCCAAGTCTATGAAGAGCGGAAGGCCTGCTCAGCAGAGTGTGTCCTCTGTGAGACTAAAGCTTCCCAGACCTATGTTGTTCAGATTTATTCATAACATTGCTCTTCCTGGCCACACCCATATGCCTCTAAGGAGTTCACCTCCTCCTGCAAAGGTATCCCCTTGGGCTCCCCTGTGAGCCTCTGGATAGAAAGAATAATGCTCTTATGGTCTCTATGGCCTCAGCATCCAGGGCCACGTCCACCACATACAGGAGTTTAATAAACATCTGCCAAGTGGACCAATGGAATCAATCTGTGATCAAAAGAGTCCTCCTTGGAGCATACACGCATTTCGCAATAACACCTGTGTCTCCATTCCAGCTCTTTCCCTAAATACCTCTTCCAAATGGGCCTCTTCGGGGCCAACATGGTGGCTGTGTGTCAGGCCCACTCCCCTGACCTGATCAGGCTTCATCACATAGAGCCCTCAGCTGCTGAGTGGAGGCTGTGAAGCACACCATGCTCTCCTCTCGCCTTTTCACACTCAGGGCTGTCCTTTCTTTGTTCAAAATCCTACTCCTTCAAATCTCGGCTCAAATGCAGTGACCTCTAGGAACCTTTCTGAATTTCCTAAAGCAGCTTTGACCTTCCTCCTCTACTGCATTATGGAAACCCTTAGCTTTGAAGCCTCTGACTGTGTGGATCACAACAAACTGTGGCAAATTCTTCAAGAGATGGGAATATCAGACCACCTGATCTGCCTTCTGAGAAATCTGTATGCCGGTCAGGAAGCAACAGTTAGAACTAGACATGAAACAACAGACTGGTTCCTAATTGGGAAAGCAGTACATCAAGGCTGTATATTGTCACCCTGATTATTTAACTTATATGCACAGTATATCATGAGAAATGCTGGACTAGATGAAGCACAAGCTGGAACCAAGAATGACAGGAGAAATATCAGTAACCTCAGAGATGCAGATGACACCATCCTTATGGTAGGAAGTGAAGAAGAGCCTCTTGATGAAAGTGAAAGAGGAGAGTGAAAAAGTTGGCTTAAAACTCAACATTCAGAAAACTAAGATCATGCCATCTAGTCCCATCACTTCATGGAAAATAGATGGGGAAACAATAGTAAGAGACTATTTTGGGGGGCTCCAAAATCATTGCAGATGGTGACTGCAGCCATGAAATTAAAAGACGCTTGCTCGTTGGAAGAAAAGCTATGACCAACCTAGATAGCATATTAAAAAGCAGAGACATTACTTTGCTATGAAAGGTCCATCTAGTCAAAGCTATGGTTTTTCCAGTAGTCATGTATGGATATAAGAGTTGGACCATAAAGTAAGCTGAGAGCCAAAGAACTGATGCTTTTGAACTGTGATGTTAGAGAAGACTCTTGAGAGTCCCTTGGACTGCAGGGAGATCCAACCAGTCCATCCTAGAGGAAATCAGTCCTGAATATTCATTGGAAGGACCGGTGCTGAAGCTGAAACTTTCATACTTTGGCCACCTGATGCAAAGAACTGACTCATTTGAAAAGACCCTGATGCTGGGAAAGATTGAAGGTGGGAGGAGAAGGGGATGACAGAGAATGAGACGGTTGGATGGCATCACCGACTAGATGGACATTGAGTACACTCTGGGAGTTGGTGATGGACAGGGAAGCCTGGTGTGCTGCAGTCCATGGGGTCGCAAAAAGTCAGACACGACTGAGCGACTGAACTGACTGACTGACTAGCTTTGAAGCCTAGCTGTGTTCTTTATGCTGGTGGTGGAGGAGGTGAGCATACTGATATGATTGAGCCCCTCTGCTAAGTGTCCTTCCCTTCAAGTATCCGGTTTTATTGTAATTTCTTGCTTGTCTGCCCACTATGCTAAGAAGTTCCAGAGGACAGAAAACAAGTCTTTTCCCCTTGAAATCTGCAGTATCCAGCTGCCATGCGGAAGGCATTCAACCAGTAATCCCTAGGGAAGAGTTGGTTTGCTTGTGCTCTCCATTGAACCAGGGCTCAGCTAACTATGACACGCATGCCAAACCCGACTCATGGCCAGATTCTGTATAGCGAGTGAATGGACTGGAGACTGGCTATAGATGGCCTCACAAGGCCTACTGTATTTACTCTCTGGTCCTTTACAAAAAAGGTTTACTGACCTCTACCCTAGGCAGACAAACATGGTCTGGCTTGTATAATAATTTCGCTGTGGTTGCAGTTTCTTATCTGATGATCTCCTTTCAGCTTACCTAGAAATTCTCCCAATGACTCGGGGATAGATCCAACCCAGACAGCCTTGATGGAGCAAATGCCAACCACCCTCCAAAAGGAGGCACTTTCGTGTTTTCAAAGTATCTGTCAGTACCTCAGATTTTAAACATTTCCCCCTAAGCCATTGTAAATGGAGTCTACAGTTTCAAAAGCATTATTACTTCAGAGGAAGGCGGACTCACTTCCCTTGCCTGTGCAGCGAAGCTGCTGTAAGATCCCTGGCAGGAAGTTAAGTTTTTCAAAGACAAACCAGTAACTGGGCTGAGCTGGTACAAGTAGCTCTTCCTTATCTTAGAGTATACGTTCCAAGACCCCCAGTGGACGCCTAAAACTATGGATACGGACTGAACCCTATTTATACTCTTTCTCTCTCTACATACATACATATCAAAAAGTTTAATTTATAAATTAGGCTCAGTAAGAAATTAACATCAGTTCAGTTCAGTTGCTCAGTTGTGTCCTACTCTGCGACCCCATGGACTGCAGCATACCAGGCCTTCCTGTCCATCACCAACTCCCGGGCTTACTCAGACTCATGTCCATTGAGTTGGTGATGCCATCCAACCATCTCACTCTCTGTTGTCCCCTTCTCCTCCCACCTTCAATCTTTCCCAGCATCAGAGTCTTTTCCAGTGAGTCAGCTCTTCACATCAGGAGGCCAAAGTATTGGTTTCAGCTTCAGCATCAGTCCTACCAATGAATATTCAAGACTGATTTCCTCTAGGATCGACTGGTTGGATCTTCTTGCAGTCCAAGGGACTCTCAAGAGTCTTCTCCAACACCACAGTTCAAAAGGATCAGTTTTTTGGTGCCCAGCTTTCTTTATAGTCCAACTCTCACATCCATACATGACCACTGGAAAAACCATAGTTTTGATTATTGGACCTTTGTTGGCAAAGTAACTGATAATAAATACAACAATTGCAACGATAAACTATAATCAAAGTTATGTGAATGCCGTCTCTCTCTTTCTCTCAAATATCTTACTGTACAAACTTAATGCCTTTTACATCCTCAGTGTTTACCGTGCACTGTGGCCATAGTTTTTGCACTTTGAAGTGTGGCAGCAAAATCTGCACAACTTCTTTTTTTCACAGACAAAAGAGTCCTGCTTACCATAGATCTGAGCAACACCAGCATGTGATTTCTTTTCTTTCCTTAAGTTGAGAGCTTTCACCTTCTCACTTAAACAATGTACTTTAAGGCTTCTCTTTGGTGCAGCTGACTTGAAAGCATCACTCTCTTTGAGTTTTGAGGCCATTATTAAGCCAAATAAGGGTCACTTGAACACAAACGCTGTGCTACCACAACAGTGATCTGATAACCAACATGGCTAGTAAGTGACTAAGGAGCAGGGTGCTCTGGACAGAGGGATGATTCGCATCCCGGATGACATGAATCTGAGCATGGGATGGCACAGATGGTGTGAGATCTCATCACGTTACTCAGAATAACTTAAACCTTAATGAGCTGTTTATTTCTGGAAGTGAAAAAGTCACTCAGTCATGTCCCACTCCNTCAGAGGAAGGCGGACTCACTTCCCTTGCCTGTGCAGCGAAGCTGCTGTAAGATCCCTGGCAGGAAGTTAAGTTTTTCAAAGACAAACCAGTAACTGGGCTGAGCTGGTACAAGTAGCTCTTCCTTATCTTAGAGTATACGTTCCAAGACCCCCAGTGGACGCCTAAAACTATGGATACGGACTGAACCCTATTTATACTCTTTCTCTCTCTACATACATACATATCAAAAAGTTTAATTTATAAATTAGGCTCAGTAAGAAATTAACATCAGTTCAGTTCAGTTGCTCAGTTGTGTCCTACTCTGCGACCCCATGGACTGCAGCATACCAGGCCTTCCTGTCCATCACCAACTCCCGGGCTTACTCAGACTCATGTCCATTGAGTTGGTGATGCCATCCAACCATCTCACTCTCTGTTGTCCCCTTCTCCTCCCGCCTTCAATCTTTCCCAGCATCAGAGTCTTTTCCAGTGAGTCAGCTCTTCACATCAGGAGGCCAAAGTATTGGTTTCAGCTTCAGCATCAGTCCTACCAATGAATATTCAAGACTGATTTCCTCTAGGATCGACTGGTTGGATCTTCTTGCAGTCCAAGGGACTCTCAAGAGTCTTCTCCAACACCACAGTTCAAAAGGATCAGTTTTTTGGTGCCCAGCTTTCTTTATAGTCCAACTCTCACATCCATACATGACCACTGGAAAAACCATAGTTTTGATTATTGGACCTTTGTTGGCAAAGTAACTGATAATAAATACAACAATTGCAACGATAAACTATAATCAAAGTTATGTGAATGCCGTCTCTCTCTTTCTCTCAAATATCTTACTGTACAAACTTAATGCCTTTTACATCCTCAGTGTTTACCGTGCACTGTGGCCATAGTTTTTGCACTTTGAAGTGTGGCAGCAAAATCTGCACAACTTCTCTTTTTCACAGACAAAAGAGTCCTGCTTACCATAGATCTGAGCAACACCAGCATGTGATTTCTTTTCTTTCCTTAAGTTGAGAGCTTTCACCTTCTCACTTAAACAATGTACTTTAAGGCTTCTCTTTGGTGCAGCTGACTTGAAAGCATCACTCTCTTTGAGTTTTGAGGCCATTATTAAGCCAAATAAGGGTCACTTGAACACAAACGCTGTGCTACCACAACAGTGATCTGATAACCAACATGGCTAGTAAGTGACTAAGGAGCAGGGTGCTCTGGACAGAGGGATGATTCGCATCCCGGATGACATGAATCTGAGCATGGGATGGCACAGATGGTGTGAGATCTCATCACGTTACTCAGAATAACTTAAACCTTAATGAGCTGTTTATTTCTGGAAGTGAAAAAGTCACTCAGTCATGTCCCACTCCTTGCAACCCCCTGGACTATACAATCCATGAAATTCTCCAGGCCAGAATACTGGAGTGGGTAGCCTTTCCCTTTGCCAAGGGATCTTCCCAACCCATGGATCAAACCCAGGTCTCCCACATGGCAAGTGGATTCTTTACCAGCTGAGCCACGAGGGAAATCCTTATTTCTGGAATTTTCCATTTAATATTTTCGAACCCTGGGTGACCACAGGTAATGGAAGCTGCAAAATGCAAGACCATGGATGGTGGGGGTTGGGGGCTTGGATTTGCTGTGTAGGAAACGTGTCTGCAGCATGAGGATGGGAACCCTACATTGTGCAAAGTGAAATCCACCCAAAGTGTGGTGTGCTTTGTGTGTGCGTGCGTGAGCACACGTGGGTATTCACACTGCATGCAACCAACCTGGCTGGTCTGAACTGTGTTCTAGGGCTGGGCGATTTCATTCTTCTCCACTGGGGAAAACCTCGTTTCCATAAGCCCTTCCAACTTGCCTATCTTTGTGTTTGTATTACTTCCTTGTTGTCCGTTTTTATAAGTAAAACTTTTCTCTAATGATGACTCCATCTCCCTAAAAGCTTCTCCCGAGTTCTTTTCAAAGCAGCTGGATCCATCTTAATATTTTCCCGCCGTAATTGCCTCAGGCCAATTTCTTTTAAAGGAATTAAAAATGCAAATCTAATATTCTAATTGCATAATAGGATCATCTTGACAGCTCGATCAATACTATCTCCCACTGTCAATACTATGGCCAGACTGCGTGGATGTCAGAGCCCACTGGTCTCACTTTATCACTGGCCCCATGGCCCATCCACATCCATAAGATGTGACATTTTATGGGTGGCCTTCCATCAATCAGCTCTAATATTTGAGCATCACAGAGAGGCAGGTTGTCATCTCAGCATCCACCTTGCCCTGTACCAGACCACACACAGATGAATCCTTCATGGTTCCCAGGACTAAGTTACATAGTAAGAAAGAGACTGGTTGGCAACTACCCACAGGATTGTGTTTCCAGGTCACCATGCAATGGAATTGGGGCTTCCCTGGGTGGCGCTAGTGGTAAAGAACCTGTCTGCCAATGCAGGAGATGCAAGAGATGTGAGTTTGATCCCTGGGTTGTGAAGCTTCCCTGGAGGAGAGCATGGCAACCCACTCCAGGATTCTTGCCTGAAGAAACCCATGGACAGAGGAGTCTGGCAGGCTACAGCTCAGGGGGGCTCATAAAGACTTAGTATGCACATACATTCAATGAAATTAGAAGCAAAGGACCCACCCCAAAAGGACAAGTCACCCCCAAAGATCCCTAATCTGTCAGTGCAGTTACAGATCATTACCAATGACACAGGACTGGAGTCAGGCGATCCTGGCTGAGAGATCCAGCTCAGCCAGTCTTCAGATGTCCCCTTGAGCAAGTCATCTAGGCTCTAGGTGCCTCAGTTTCCCCTTCTATAAATAACCCTGTTCACCTAGGCTGAATGTTAAGGTCCCTGTCAACCTAAGACTTATTTTACTTCTAGAAGAGTAAAGCTCATACTCTGAGTAGCAAGAATGAGGAATATTGTCAGTTGATTAAGATAAGAAACATCATTACTACTTCTGGGCTATTTGCCAATTAACATTAGAAACATCATAATTAACACATCATACAAATTCTCCCTCCATTAAGAAGTTTTTTCCAATAGATCTCCTTCACCCTCTCTCTCAGCTGATTTTTTTTTTAAGTTTCAAATACCATACAATTTGATCCAAAAGACAATCATTCAATTTACCCACCTCAGCCAGAAAAAAGTGCTTGTGAAAGCTATGTCAAAGATCGTAAATTTCCTTAAACAGATCTAAGCAACTGGAGTGTAGCAAAACTTTAGGTTCTTATTAAACCTGATTATAGAGCAAGCTGATTTAGAACAGTAATTCGGCCAAAGTCTTTTAGATTCTCTGAAGAACACCTTTCCAAAATTATGACAGCACAGTAAAAATTTTTTTTAATTGATTTTTTTTTTGGCTTGGGAGAAAAGTACTCCGTGTGTATCCGTGGGAGTTTTACATGAAACTATAGTAAAAATTGTTATTTATGTGCTTTTTTTTTTGTAGTTTATTCAATTATTGGTTTTCCAATATATGTTGGGTCTTGTGTAAGGACCCAGCACACATACACATTTCTTTGTTTGGTTCTCAAAGTGACATCAGAGGTCAGCAGAGAAAGGAGCCCTTGTTTCCAGAGGAAGAAACCGAGGCTGGGGGACAGTCAGAGACATCCCCAGGAATTACCAGGAGCCGTGAAAGTGACGGAAGACTCCAGGATTGTTGGAGAAAACAGGAAGGAAAGGAAAGGTTCTGAAGAGCTGAGGCGGCAAAGGGTTTGGTTTTCAGAAGGGGTGGAGACAGGGAGGAAGTAGGGGGAGACAAGGAAGAAGTGGGGGGAGAAGCAGGGTCATCCTGTGAAATACAGACCAGTGGGCTTAATATTGATCCTTGGCAGAACACGAGGAAGAATCCTGACAGGTGGATCTGTGCGCTTGGGGACCAGAAAACAGGGACTGCCAAGAGGCTGCTGACTCCTAGACAAGCCATCCCCATCTAATCTCGTTTCCTCTCCTGATAGGGTTATTAGGCTGGTTGATCAGCGGATCTGGATTTCAGCAAGGCACTTGACAGAGTCGCTCAGGATATTCTTGTGGACAAGAAGGAGAAATGGGGATGGGACCAGGGGGACGGTTAAGTGAATTTGTAACTGGTTGAACAAGCGTGTCCAAAGCGTTGATTAATAGAGTGATGTCAGCCTGGGAGGAGGGAGTCGTGTGCCCTGGGGCTCTGTGTTTTGCTCTGTTCTGTTTAACCAGCTTATCAGTGTCTTGAGTGGTGTTGTAGGAGGCAGGCTTGTTAGAACATGGAAGGACATAAATACGGGGTCAGTAACAGATTAAACAAAAGAATCGGGATCCAAAACGTTCTCCTCCTGATAGTCCAATGGCCCCCAACCCCTTAAAGAAGAAATGTAACAGAAATGAGTGCACTGTCCTTTAATCAATTCCCAAATCAATAATAGCACAATAGAGAATGTTTGCTTAAAAGCAGTTCAAGGAGAGAAGACAGAGTTCCAGGCCCAATATGCTCCTGTAACTGTGGTAGTCAACAGCAAAATCTAAGGGGACTTGGATATCATCGTTGATGTCCAGGGCCCCCTCTATAAGTAGCTGTGATCTTGCTAGCTGGTGGGCTGGTGGAGACCCAGGTTCAATCAGGCACTGCATTTAAAGGCCAAGTAAGAGAAAAGTGACTTCCCTGGTGGCTCAGACAGCAAAGTGTCTGCTTGCAATGCGCGATATCTGGGTTTAATCCCCGGGTCAGGAAGATCTCTCGGAGAAGGAAATGGCAACACACTCCAGTATTCTTGCCTGGAAAATCTCATGGACAGAGGAGCCTGGTAGGCTACAGTCCATGGGGTCGCAAAGAGTCAGACATGACTGAGCAACTTCACTTTCTTTTTTCAAGAGAAAATTCATAGGAGAACAATAGGAGTGAGAGCTGTGGCTACCATACTAGGCGAGAGATGGTAGATGAGGTTAGTGATATCTACCCAAGGAGAAGCAAGATGGCAACCTTCTGGATCACTAACAGCAGAGAACAGAGGAGCCTGGTGGGCTACAGTCTACCGGGTCGCAAAGAGTCGGACACGACTGAGCGACTTCACTTCACTTCAACTGCAGAGAAGGCAATGGCACTCTACTCCAGTACTCTTGCCTGGAAAATCCCATGGATGGAGGAGCCTGGTAGGCTGCAGTCCAGGGGGTCACTAAGAGTTGGATACGACTGAGCGACTTCACTTTCACTTTTCACTTTCATGCATTGGAGAAGGAAATGGCAACCCACTCCAGTGTTCCTGCCTAGAGAATCCCAGGGTTGGGGGAGCTTGGTGGGCTGCCGTCTATGGGGTCACACAGAGTCGGACACGACTGAAGCGACTTAGCAGCAGCAGCAGCAGAGGAAGAATGAGAAAACACAATTTTCACTGCTTTCTAAAGGTGGAAGGAATCACAGATGATCAGAGAGAGAGAGTTTCAGGACAACCTAAACACGGATGTTGCCCCATGAGGGACTGAGTTCTCAACTCTGAGTTTCCATTATTGAATTTGCACGCTGGGCTTTTGGGGGGACTACTTTTTCTGAAGTGAGAATTGCCCTGCGTGATTCTACAAGACAGATGTTTGATGTATGTACATATGTGGACAGAATTGCCATAAAGCCTATTGATTAAATCCAACACACAAGTACTAGCCAAGTATTACTTCAAGGTACTTTGTATACATAGGAAAAACGTGATGGAAAACTAAAAATGATCATGACGTCCTGCTTTCCCTGAAGGAGTAGGGAATCTAAAGACATATAAGTGTGTATGTAATAGGCTTTAAATAAAAGACAAAATGAAAGAGATTGCAAACGAGGCTCGGGGGAAAAAAAAAAAAGGAGCTGAAGGATATTCATTGGAAAGGCTGATTCACTGGAAGGAAGAATATTCATTGGAAGGATTGTTGCTGAAGCTGAAACTCCAATAATTTGCCACCTGATGCAGGCGAAGAACTGACTCATTTGAAAAGACGCTGATGCTGGGAAAGACTGAAGGTGGGAGGAGAAGGGGATGGCAGAGGATGAGATGGTTGGATGGTATTACCAACTCGATGGACATGAGTTTGAGCAAGCTCCAGGAGTTGGCGATGCACAAGGAAGCTTGAAAGAGTCGGACACGACTGAGCAACTGAACTGAACTGAAGCATAAGGAGAAGATCACATGTAACTTTAAGCTGGGTTTGGACCATCAGAGAGAGCTGCGAGGACAGGTAGCATTTGACTTCCGTGAGAGCTGCAGTTCCAGCCCCGGCTGCAGGCAGCTCCACTGCACTCCACTGACACCCCTAGGTGCCTGCATCTGCCTCCAGGTTTCGCCTTGTGCATGCTGTCCCCCACTCCAGTATTCTCTCCTGGAGGATCCTGGGGACACCTGGCCGGTGCAGCTCCTCTCACGGCTCGCACAACTGGGCCTGAACATGCCCACCTGTGCTCTTACTTTACCTGGGTTTTGTTTTCTGCCCACACCTGGCCGCTCGGCAGCTTCTGAACTCCTTGGCTTCTCTGCTTCCCTGTCACCCTCACGGCCACGAGGGACGCGCCTCCACCTTTCTGTGCCCCAGCCCCGCTCACTTTCACATCAGACGGCGCCCCGGCACAAGGTATCACTTCATCACCTCTGCCATGCTCTGTGGTTCAGAAGCAAGTCAGAGGTCCCACCCACACTCAGGAAGAGGGGATTATACCAGGCATGAACGCCAGGCCATACCAAGGTCTGTCTGTCACACAGACCGCACAAGAGTCATTTTAGACACCTGGAGCCAGGAGAGGAATGATGGGAGAAAGATTGACGGTTCATTGCAGGGCAGTGGGCAGGGGACGTTAGGAAGGCGCTGGGCTGGCCCCAGGGGCAGCTTTTAGAACTGCCCTTGTTTTCCTCTCTGCTCTTGCACAGACCTATGAGTTTTTGTCCTATGAGTGTAGCAAAGGGACAATTTAGGCACCGATTAGTCACCTCTGAAGCTTCCCAGGTGGCTCAGTGATGAAGAATCTGCCTGCCAATGCAGGAGACACGGGTTCAATCCCTGGGTCAGGAAGATCCCCCGGAGGAGGGCATGGCTACCCACTCCAGTATGCTCCTCTGGAGAATCCCATGGACAGAGGAGCCCGGTGGGCTACAGTCCAAGGGTTGCAAAGAGTTGGACACAACTAAGCAACTGAACAGCGACAGTCACCTCTAAGGACCGTTTAGTGATCACTAACTAAAAGACGGCAAGAGCAAGTACCTAGCACAGCAGGGTAAGGCCAGGCAGCCCCAGGCTGGAGTTCCCATCTTGCCAGTTCTGGAAACCTCGCCTCCCTGCGGGCACTAATCCACCCAGCAGTGGAGACTGATTCTGCTGGGATTTACAGGTCTTGGCCCTCACATGGGCCCCCAGCCTGTGGTTAAATAACGTTATCCCCCCAGCCACGTGTTTACACACAGGAATTCCTGGACATTACCAGCTGCTTACACAGAACCTTTTATTTCCAGCGGTTTGAACTTCACGTTGCACTCCGAGCTCACCGGGGCCTCTCCCCCGTAATGCAAGGTGCCCCTCCCCTGAGAGCCGACCATTTAAAAATTAATCACCCTGATGTTTCTTTCCACAGCGAAGATCCTTGTTCTATTTATTCCCCTCTCCTTAAGATCTGCCCCTGGAGATGTCGAGGGAAGACTGTGGATTTTGTTATTTTCTCCTGCTATAAAGTGGTCTGAAAACTGCATAGAAGATAATCAGGAGATACCGCTAATCCTGGGTATTTCCTCTCTCCAAACCTGGCGCCTCTTGGGGGAAGTGGTGTTTCCATCAGTGAGTAAATGCCATAAATCTGATGCCCTTTGGAGTATTGAGTAACCCTGAGGGTAGCTCTGTGATAGGCTGCCAATGGCCATATTCCTCAGTTCTCCATAAATTCACACCTTTGCAATGTGACTTTGTGGTTTTTCCCATCAAGAAAGATCTCCTCCCCAGACCTTGATTCTGGGTCTTTGTTAGAACTTACTTCAAGCAAAAGAATGAAGTAGAAAAGACAGTCTGTTAGTCAGGGGTCCTGGCACCAAAATGCCTTGGGTACTTCAACCCCTTGGACTCCTGCAAAGACTAAGCCCAGGCTAGACAGCTGGAGAATGAGAGCCCACATGGGACAGAGACTTGCCATCCCCTCTGTTGTCTTTTTAGACTAGCCAGGCCCCAGCCAACCCAGAAATTGATGGCTGACGTGTGGATGAACCTGAATAAGACAAGAAAAACTGCCCAACGGGGCCCAGTGCATACTGCCAACCCACACACATGTGAGCAAAACAAACAGCTATTGTTTTTGCCTACCTTTGCTCCATGGAAGAAAAGCTATGACAAACCTAGAGAGCATATTAAAAAGTAGAGAAGTCACTTTGCCGACAAAGGTCTATATAGTCAAAACTATGGTTTTTCCAGTAGCTGTGTATGGATGTGAGAGTTGGACCATAAAAAAAGCTGAGCACCAAAGAATTAATGCTTTTGAACTGTGGTGTGGAGAAGACTCTTGAGAGTCCCTTGGACTGCAAAGAGATCCAACCAGTCAGTCCTAAAGGAAATCAGTCCTGAATATTCATTGGAAAGACTGATGCTGAAGCTGAAACTCCAATACTTTGGCCATCTGATATGAAGAACTGACTCCCTAGAAAAGACCCTGATGCTGGGAAAGATTGAACACATGAGAAGAAGGGGATGAGATGGTTGGATGACATCACTGACTCAATGGACATGAGTGTGAGCAAGCTCCAGGAGACAGTGAAGGACAGGGAAACCTTGCATGCTACAGTCCACGGGGTCACAAAGTTTGACTGAACAATAACAAAATTTGGAGTGCTTTATTATAGTAAGAGCTAACTGATGTAGGCTCCATAGTTTATCAACATAAACATCAGAGTTCCCAGTCTGAAAGAATAATGAGGCGAGGACATCTACAAATGATGTCTCAACCTGACTTATTCTCAAACACCCAGCAGGCTGGTGATGTCTTTTTTCCTTTTCTCACTAAGTCTTTGGGGACCATTTTCCTGAGCTACCAGCACCGTACTTTGAAACTGGAAGAAAAAGACTTCTGGGAGATAAGTCGAGTCTCCATATCTTTTCCTTTCAAAAAAACCTTACAAAATGTTTTTTTTCTTTTTTTTTTTAATTTTATACTTGGATGATTGCCTTCAATTCCTTGTTTCATAAGCTTCTGTTTTCCCGATGAGCCATGACAGCATTAATTCCAACCTATGATTGCTGGTGAAATATTAAACGTTATTGATTCAAAATTCAGGATCAGATGCAGATTGGATATTGAGCATATTTTGAAGAGGCACGATTTTATTCTTCTTGTCACAAAGTAATTGCAGCTTCACAACATGATTCTTTCTTTTCTTCTTTTTTTTTTTTTTAGTGGATAGAGTCCTTCAAATCAGCTCATTTTACCACCCCAGAATTGCTAAATGCCTTATGTTGACTAACCAATTAACTTACCCTTCCAGATGAAGTATGTATGTTTCTTACTAATAAGTACGCTAGTGTGCAAACACACATTGTTTCCATTAACTACACATTATGATTCTTTCACATCTTCCAAACAACAACAAAAACCTTGCTGGCTATATGTAAAGATAATCTGAGAAAAATCCAGTAGATTTTTTTTTTTCAAATCAGCAGTTCATCACTAGCTTGATGTGTCATTGAAGGTATCCCACTGTTCCCCAAGACTCTCATAAGCGTAAAGCTCACCCCAATACCTGGCTACTACTGAAGTTCTTTCTTCTTAAATTCTCTCAGAAAATAGAGACCATACTGCTGAAATAAAGTTTCTCAGGATGACTCAAGTCTTGGGGTTGACAACGTGCTATCTAAAACTCAAGTTTGGGCTTCCCAGTTGGCTCAGTGGTAAAGGATCCGCCTGCCAATGCAGGAGATATGAGTTCCATCCCTGATCTGGGAAGTTCCCATTTGCTCTGAAGCATCTAAGCCTGTGTACCACAACTATCAATCCTGTGCTCCAGAGCACATGCTCCGTAACAAGAGACGCCACCTCGTGAAAGCCGATGTAATGCGACTAGAGAGAAACCCCCACTCACAGCAACTAGAGAAAAGCCTGCAATGCAACAAAGATCCAGCACCGTAAGAAATACATAATTTTTTCATTAAAGAGATAAAACCCAGGTTCATCTAAAGATGCAAAGACCTCAAGATATGCATCCAATTGGGTATTTATTTCCCAATTTCTAATTCAGAGCTGCATTTCTCTTAGGTAATTAGTTCAGTCCCTCAGTCGTGTTTGACTCTTTGTGACCCCATGGACTGCAGCACACCAGGCTTCCCTGTCCATCACCAACTCCTGGAGTTTACTCAGACTCATGCCCATTGAGTCAGTGATGCCATCCTACCATCTCATCCTCTGTCTCCCCTTCTCCTCCTGCCTTCAGTCTTTCTCTTTTCAAATGAGTCAGTTCTTCGCATCAGGTGGCCAAAGTATTTGAGTTTCAGCTTCAACACCAGTCCTTCCAATGAATATTCAGGACTGATTTCCTTTAGGATGGACTGGTTAGATCTCCTTGCAGTCCAAGGGACTCTCAAGAGTCTTCTGCAACACCACAGTTCAAAAGCATTAATTCTTTGGTGCTCAGCTTTTTTTATGGTCCAACTCTCACATTCATACATGACTACTACTACATTTCTCTTAAGCATCCAAAAATATATACTCCTCTCCAAAACACAATTATTAAACATTTTTTTCCTTGAAAACAACTTCAGTAGCAACATTTTTATTGAAGTACAGTTGATTTACAACGTTGTGTTTGTTTCAGGTGTACAGCAAAGTGATTCAGCTATATACATATATATGTATAGTTATATATATAGTTATATATACATATTATTTTCAGATTCTTTTCCATTATAGATTATTACAAGGTTTTGAATATAATTGCTTGTCCTATACAGTAGGCCCTTGCTGTTTATTTATTTTATATAGAGTGGTCTGTCTCTAATTTGAAACTCCTAATTTATCCCTCTCCTACTTCTCCTTTGGTAACCATAAGTTCGATCTCTGTGTGTGAGTTTCTTTCTATTTTATTTTATAAATTCATTTGTATCATTTTTTTAGATTTCACATATCAGTAATATCATATATTATCTTTCTTCGTCTGACTTACTTCACTTAGTATGACCATCTCTAGGTCCATTAATATGACTGTAAGTGACTGTTTCGTTCTATTCTATGACTGAGCAGTGTTCCATTGTGTGTATGGACCACATCTCTATCCATTCGTCCATCAGCGGACATTCAGGTTGTTTCCATATTAAACATTGTAAAGGAAGTATATAAACAAGCTAAAAACATTCCTTAAAATATACATTTTTATATAATGTGAAAGTTGCTCAGTTGTGTCCAACTCTTTGCGACCCCTTGGACTATAGTGTCCATGGAATTCTCCAGGCCAGCATACAGGAGTGGGTAACCTTTCCTTTCTCCAGGGAATCTTCCCAACCCAGGGCTGGAACCCAGGTCTCCTGCACTGCAGGCAGATTCTTTACCAGCTGAGCCACAGGGGAAGCCCAAGAATACTGGAGTGGGTAGCCTATCCCTTCTCCAGTGGATCTTCCCGACCCAGGAATCGAACCTGGGTCTCCTGCATTGCAGGTGGATTCTTTACCAGCTGAGCTACCAGGGAAGCCCTGCACATCCCCTATATTATAGGAAAAGAATCTGCCTACAAAGCAGGAGACCCAGGTTCAATCCCTGGGTTGGGAAGATCTCCTAAAGAAGGAAATGGCAACCAACTCCAGTATTCTTGTCTGGAAAATCCCATGGACAGAGGAGCCTGGTGGGCTACAGTCCAAGGGGTCACAAAGAGTTGGACACAACTGAGCGACTTCATTTTCACTTTATTAGACTTAAAATATTTGCCCTGGTGTGTTCCACATAGACAGTACAAACACAGAATCTCCCCGTTCTTGCCCCATTGGCAGTCACTGCTTAGAACCCCTTCCCTTTCCCCTCTTGGAGCTCTGACCTCAACTCTGACCCTCACTTCTCACCTCTAACTGACATTCACTTGACTTAAAGGAACTTCAGCCCACCAAACCCCACATCCCCACGGAATGGTTGGGTCAGTCTCCTGCCTTCCCTGCCTCCACACTAGAACTGCGAAACTGACTTCCAGCACAAAATGTCCATAGAGTGTTGAAGGGTCACTTTTGAACTGTCAGGGAACTGTTTGATGTCCTTATTCTCAATTGATTCTTTGACCCATTCCTGCATTCCTCAACTGGCACTCACTGATCTAGTCTGACATCTGCAAGGCAGATAGAGAAACAAGTCCAAGTTTATTTCAGCATTACTTTGCTAGCATGTGAAATGAGTGCTATTATGAGAGTTTGAAAATTCTTTGGCATTTCCCTTCTTCCGAATTGGAATGAAAACTGACCTTTTCCAGTCCTGTGGCCACTGCCACTGCTGAGTTTTCCAAATTTGCAGGCATGTTGAGTGCAGCACTTGAACAGCATCATCTTTTAGGATTTGAAACTGCTCAGCTGGAATTCCATCACCTACATTAGCTTTGTATTAATAATTAATACAAAGTAATTAGCTTTGTATTAGTAATGCTTCCTAAGGCCCACTTAACTTCACGCTCCAGGATGTCTGGCTCTAGGTGAGTGACCACACCGTCATGGTTATCCAGGTCATTAGACCTTTTTTGTATAGTTCTTAGGAATACTGGAGTGGGTAGCCTATCCCTTCTCCAGTGGATCTTCCCGACCCAGGAATCGAACTGGGGTCTCCTGCATTGCAGGTGGATTCTTTACCAGCTGAGCTACCAGGGAAGCCCTGCACATCCCCTATATTATAGGTAAAGCATCTGCCTACAAAGCAGGAGACCCAGGTTCAATCCCTGGGTTGGGAAGATCTCCTAAAGAAGGAAATGGCAACCAACTCCAGTATTCTTGTCTGGAAAATCCCATGGACAGAGGAGCCTGGTGGGCTACAGTCCAAGGGGTCACAAAGAGTTGGACACAACTGAGCGACTTCATTTTCACTTTATTAGACTTAAAATACATTTGCTCTGGTGTGTTCCACATAGACAGTACAAACACAGAATCTCCCCGTTCTTGCCCCGTTGGCAGTCACTGCTTAGAACCCCTTACCTTTCCCCTCTTGGAGCTCTGACCTCAACTCTGACCCTCACTTCTCATCTCTAACTGACATTCACTTGACTTAAAGGAACTTCAGCCCACCAAACCCCACATCCCCACGGAATGGTTGGGTCAGTCTCCTGCCTTCCCTGCCTCCACACTAGAACTGCGAAACTGACTTCCAGCACAAAATGTCCATAGAGTGTTGAAGGGTCACTTTTGAACTGTCAGGGAACTGTTTGATGTCCTTATTCTCAACTGAGTCTTTGACCCATTCCTGCATTCCTCAACTGGCACTCACTGATCTAGTCTGACATCTGCAAGGCAGATAGAGAAACAAGTCCAAGTTTATTTCAGCATTACTTTGCTAGCATGTGAAATGAGTGCTATTATGAGAGTTTGAAAATTCTTTGGCATTTCCCTTCTTCCGAATTGGAATGAAAACTGACCTTTTCCAGTCCTGTGGCCACTGCCACTGCTGAGTTTTCCAAATTTGCAGGCATGTTGAGTGCAGCACTTGAACAGCATCATCTTTTAGGATTTGAAACTGCTCAGCTGGAATTCCATCACCTACATTAGCTTTGTATTAATAATTAATACAAAGTAATTAGCTTTGTATTAGTAATGCTTCCTAAGGCCCACTTAACTTCACGCTCCAGGATGTCTGGCTCTAGGTGAGTGACCACACCGTCATGGTTATCCAGGTCATTAGACCTTTTTTGTATAGTTCTTCTTGGTATTCTTGGCATCTCTTCTTCATATTTTCTGCTTCTGTTAGGACCTTGCCGCTTCTGTCCTTTATTGTGTCCATCTTTGCATGAAATGTTCCTTTGGTATCTCCAGGTTGCTTGAAGAGATCTCTAGTCTTTCCCATTCTATTGTTTTCCTCTATTACTTTCATTGTTCACTTTCTCCCTTGCTGTCAGTTGGGTCTATCTTTCCCTTTCACTTTTGCCTTTTACTTCTCTTCTTTTCTCAGCTATTTGTGAGACTTTACCAGACAACCCCTTTGCCTTTTTGCATTTCTTTTTCTTGAGGATGGTTTTGATCACCACCTCCTATACAATGGTACAAACCTCCATCCTTAGTTCTTCAGGTCTTCTGTCTACTAGGTTTAATCCACTGAGTCTATTTGTCACCTCCTCTGTACAATCATAAAGGATTTGGTTTAGGTCATACCTGAATGACCTACTTTCTTCCATTTAATTCTGAATTTTGCAATAAGGACCTCATGATCTGAGCCACAGTCAGCTCCAGGTCTTGTTTTCTGTTTTTGTTTTACTCTATAGAGTTTATCCATCTTCAATTGCAAAGAATATAATCAACCTGATTTTAGTATTGATCATCTGGTGATATCCACGTGTAGAGTTGTCTCTTGCGTTCTTGGAAGAGGATGTTTGCTATGACCAGTGTGTTCTCTTGGCAAAATTCTGTTAGCCTTTGCTCTGCTTCATTTTGTACCCCAAGGCCAAGCTTGCCTGTTATCTCTTGACTTCCTACTTTTGCATTCCAGTCCCCTCTAATGAAAAGGACATCTTTTTTTTAGTTAGTTCTAGAATGTCTTATAGGTCTTCATAGAACTATTCAACTTCAGCTTCTTTGGCATTAGTGGTTGGGGTATAGACCTGAATTACTGTGATGTTGAATGGTTTGCCTTGGAAATGAACCGATATCATTCTGCTGTTATTGAGATTGCCCCCAAGTACTGCATTTCAGATTCTTTTTGTTGACTTTGAGGGCTACTCCCTTTCTTCTAAGGGATTCTTGCCTACAGTAGTAGATATAATGGTTATCTGAATTAAATTTGCCCATTCCCATCCATTTTAGTTCACTGTTTGCTAAAATGTCAGTGTTCACTCTTGCCATCTCCTGCTTGACCACATCCAATTTACCTTGATCCATAGACCTAACATTCTAGGTTCCTATGCAATGTTCTTTACAACACTGGACTTTACTTTCACAGCCAAACACATCCACAACTGAGCATCCTTTCTACTTTGACCCATCCTCTTCTCTCTCTCTGGGATTATCTCTCCACTCTTCTACAGCAGTATATTGGGCACCTACTAGGCTGGGGAGCTCAACTTCCAGTGTCATATCTTTTTACCGTTTCATACTGTTCATGGGTTTTGCCATTCCCTTCTCCGGTGGACCACATTTTGTCAGAACTCTCCACCGTGACCCAACCATCTTGGGTGGCCCTGTAGAGCATGGCTCATAACCTCTTTGCCATCTGAGCCACCAGGGAAGCTGCAAGTAAATGTATAAATAAAGCAAAAACTCTCATTACTGTCATCAGATTATTAAGGAGTCTCAGAACATGAGGTTACAAACACAAAATGGTTTCGTCTCTTCCAATCATTGCCCCTTTCACTTTCCCCTGTTGAATCTTCCTTTTAGCACACCTTCACGGTACCCTGGGCAGACTCCGTATCTTTCCAGTCCCTGGTGTGCTCCAGAGCTTCAGTCTCAATCTTGATGTAAACCCCGTGCCTTCTTTACCTCTGTGCAGACTTGAGCTAGGACTTTAAATCCTGAAGGGTGGGGGGATCCGCATCCACAAGGCTCACCCACTCCTGCCAGAGCTGTCAGTTGACTCACTCAGTTCACTCAGTTGACATGTCAGCTGACTCACCTGACATGTCGACTCGCCTACGTGGCCACTGATGACATCCTATTTTGGGCGGTTCTTGTAGCTCTATTGGATACCTGGCTTATGATTCTTCTGAGTGGCAGTACCCAAGTGCTGGCTCTCTTGTGGGGCACATGTCTGAGCTTTGAGGGCTTTGTAAACTCCCTTCTCCACCCCTTCCTATTCCATTGCCCTGATATTTTGAACCCAGTCCTGGGTTGACCCTGTTTTCACCCCTTCTTCATATTCCTTATACCAGAAAAGTGAAGTCACTCAGTCATGTCTGATTCTTTGAGGCTCCATGGACTGTAGCCTACAGGCTCCTCTGTCCATGGGATATTCCAGGCAATAGTACTGGAGTGGATTGCCATTTCCTTCTCCAGGGGATCTTCCCAACCCAGGGATCAAACCCGGGTCCCTCGCATTGTAGACAGATGCTTTACCATCTGAGTCACCAGTGATACCAGAGGAAAATCTCAAAACCTCTTACTGCTAGAATTCCTGTACCTGATGGAGATCCCACTTAACGAGTACCAACAAGATGGCTCAAGCTCAGCTTCCTTTCTAGGATGTCCATCGACCCACAAGAAACTCAAGCTGAACCTGGATGGGAGCAGGGTTTGGTGGAGAATGGATCCATGTATCTGTATGGCTGAGTCCCTTCACTGTTCATCTGAAACTATCACAACATTGTTAATCAGCTATATCCCAATACAAAATGTTTTTGTCATTAAAGAAAATAGAAATTATATTTAAAAAAAAAGAAACTCAGGCTGCTCCACATCCAACCTCTGCCTCCCCTCCCGTGTCTCTCAGAGGCAAATCAGTAAGTTCAATTCTTAAGCCAACATCCAGCCAGGGAAACCAAGTCTCCCTTTGTTTGGGGCATCTCCAATCTTTTAGTATTTCCCTGGGTCGTCTCACTTGTCTTAATGGTGAGAGGGTCTTTCTCTCACTCTTATGTCTTCCTTCTTCCCTCCCCAGGTTTGTCAGAAACACTGAGCAGAGGTGCTGGGTGGTGGCGGGTGACGAGCTGGGAGGCCAACAGGGAGGCCCAAGCCCACTGAACCTCTCGGTGTTTGTTTCCAGGGCTTCTGTAGCAGATTACCAAAAGTGGGAGGGGCTGAAACAGCAGAAGTGTGTTCTCTTGTGGTTCTGGGTGCTGGAAGTCCAGAACTGAGGTGCTGGGACAGCCACAGCCCTGTGGAGGCTCTAGGAAAGACTCCTTCACTTCTGGTGGCTCCAGACATTCCTTGGCTTGTGGCAGCATCACTCCATTCTCTGCCTCTGTCTTCACACAGCTTTTTTTCCCTCAGGCTCTGTGGAGGCCACTTCTCTTCTTATACTGAAAGTGAAAGTCGCTCAGCCGTGTCCAACTCTTTGTGACCCCACAGAACAGTTCATGGAGTTCTCCAGGCCAGAATACTGGAGTGGGTAGTCATTCCCTTCTCCAGGGGATCCTCCCAACCCAGGAATCGAACCCAGGTCTCCCACACTGCACGCAGATTCTGTACCATCAGCCATCAGGGAAGCCCTTCTCTTCTTATAAGGACCCGAGTAACTGAATTTAGGGACCACCCTACACCAGTGTCGCCTCCTCTTGACTAATTATATCTGCAAAGGCCCCATTTCCAAATAAGGTCACGCTTGAAGGTTCCACGTGGTCATGAATTTTTGCAAAACACTATTCAACCCAATACAGTCTTGTTACAGAGCTTCCCAGGTGACACAGTGGTAAAGAATCTACTTGCCAGTGTAGGAGATTCAGCAGACTTGGGTTTGATCCTCTGGGTGGGGAACGTTCACTCTAGCATCCTTGCCCAGAAAATCCCATGGACAGAGGAGCCTGGTGGGCTGCAGTCCACGGGGTCACAAAGAGTCAGACAGGAAAACATGACGGAGCGGCTGAGAGCGCACACACACACAGTCTTGTTCCAGAAAACGTCTAGGTCGTTTACCTGAGATGCGGAAGAAACAGAGAGAAGCTTTGAGAAGTGTCTTGCTCCACAGAGGGCTTCAAGGGAGAGAAAGGATGATGGTGGTGGTGGTCGTCCAGGATTAACTCAGGCCCAACAGTGAGATCTTCCCAAAAAAGGAACCAAAGGTGGAGGGAAGATAGACAACAATACAGCGTGAAGACTGCTGGCTAAAAAGACG
>SJYX01020322.1:152927-171170 GCA_006410675.1 Oreotragus oreotragus
CTTTTTAATAATTAGACATGAGCACAGACTCTGGGAAGGGCTCTGTTCCAGCTCTCTTTCTGTCTGGGTTAACCTGGCAAAATAACTGTCTCTGTAAGCCTCTGTATTTTCATCTGGAAAATGGGTTTAATGTTGTAACCTACCTCAAAGTGTTATGATGAGATTGAATGAGTTAATGCATGTAAAGCTCACAGAACAGAGTCTGAAACACAGCCACCATTCCCTGAGTTCTGCTGTTGTAATTTCTTAGGAGGTCTTGTCCACCTGGTCTTTTCTGTCTAACTCTAAGTTTCCAAAATACAGCGGAAAAAAATACCAGGTGTTATCTCTCCCCAAGCCCTCAGCATGGTGCTCAGCAGAAGCTGGTTACTTCCAGCACTGTGGTTGGAGCTGTGGAATCATTTACTTTCTTGTGGCATTTTGATACAGTTCAGAATTATTGATCTTGGTTTCTGGGAACAATATGGTTACACAGCGAATCCTTTCAGACCAAATTTTGTTTTCTCCTAGAAAGATGAAGAGTCTCAGCCTCCCAGCCTTGACACGGAGGAACCTTCAGTTAAGAGTCAGGATCCCTCAACTCTCCTCCCAATTCTGCCACCTACTATCTAAGTTATTCCTTTTTATGTATTTATTTTTGACTGCTCAACTGTGTGATTGTTTTATTATATATATATATATATATACATATTTTTTTTAACTTTTTATTTTGTATTGGGGTATAGCGGATTAACAGTTCTATAATGGTTTCAGGTGAACAGCGAAGGGATGCAGTCATATATATGCAGGGCTTCCCTGGTGGCTCAGCTGGCAAAGAATCCGCCTGCAATGCAGAAGACCCAGGTTTGATCCTTGGATGGGGAAGATCACTTGGAGAAGGGAATGGCTACCCACTCCAGTATTCTTGCCTGAAAAATTCCGTGGACAGAGGAGCCTCGCAGGCTACAGTCCATAGGATCGCAAAGAGTCAGACAAAATTTAGCAACTAACACTTTGGAGTGCCATACCAGACTAACATACACTAGATGGCTTAAATGGCAGCCATACATATGCATGTATCCATTCTAAGGGATCCTTTTTTAAAAAATCACTTTTTCTCACACAGAAATTCTCTTATCTGGACAGAAAAGTTCTTCCTGTGAGATTATATGATTAATAACAGCCCCAGTAACAGCGATCTCACCTCTATCACAGTCCAGGCATGAGTGCTTTAGAATTACCAACTCCTTCAGTCCTCTAGATATGGTCCCACACCAGGAATATATATAGTTTCCACTCTCATTATCGCCATTCTACAGCTGGGAAAACTGAGTCCCAGAGCCCACTGCTGGTACCTGGTAATTCCAGAGTCTGACTCCTGAGCCTGACTTCTTAGCCAGTACCCAGTAGTGCTACCTCCAAGTTCATGAGCGTGTGCAGGACAATCAAATACCAAATGCACTTCACAGAAAGCTCAGCTCATGTTGGACCCAGCACCCTCCAGGCTCTGTGACGTCACTAAAAGAGTCCCTTATCCTTTAGGAAGCAACTCCATTTGCTCTCTTGAAACTTTCCTGAGTCTTGGTGCCAACAGCCATCACTCTTACTAAGACACATTTTAACCCTGAGACTGACGTGGCCATCACGGTGTCCTGAGTTGGTGTCTGTGTTTTATATGAACTGTCCCATCTCCCCAAGCACTCGATTACCCTCCAGTGTGAGAGACTGTGTCTTCCTCTATCAGCACCTCCATGCTGGAGCTCATAGTAGGCTCAGTAAACACTGTCACAAGTCAGAGCCTCGCCCACGTGTTGTGCATGGCCTGCTGTCATCTCTTGATTTAGCTGAGAGGATGTGGGCGGTGGGGATGGGAGAGAGCTGCGGCTCCTGAATTCACCGCATGGGAACAGGATGGAGGAGCATAGTGAGCCAAGACCAGCACTGGGAGAGGACCCCAGTTTTTCAGGGAAGACGAGGAGCTAAGACAAACCAGGCCAATTTCTGTAACAGGATGTAAGAATGTAGCACCAGATGGATACCAAGTTGCTACAGGAACCTCCTGAATGTAGGAACACCCAGTCTCACAAGAGTCGCCTAGGAGGAGCAGCAATGCATCACTCACGAAGCCTTTTCCACTTTTACCTTTGTGCAATATTAACAGCCCTGGCTGGCCTTTGTTCTGCTGACCCTGGACACAGAACCTGCTCCCAGGGAAGGCAGACTCAGAGCCCAGGATTGAAATTCCATCAAGGCTTTGGGTCAATGGAAATCCTTCAAGCTATGACAATAACTCAGGCCCACTCTTTCCTTCATTTAATTCCAGAGTCTTGGAGGGAGTTTTATCCATGGGGCAGAATTCCATTTCATTTCTAACCCCGCACAACGTGACTGCGGAGACTGAAAGCTCACCAGCAGAATCAAGGGTTTACAATGTACAGGCCATTTACGGTAGGTGGCTGTAGCAACAAACGTGTATGGCCCCAGCAGCTCTCAACCCCACGGCCTGGGAGTAAAGTTCATTTTAGGATGTATACCAAGCATGCACACACGAAGAGAGGATTAGATCTTTCTGTATGTCTGGTTTGAAGCTCTGTGCCCTAGATTATTAATATCAGAAGATTATCTGAATGTCTAAGGACATGTCTCTACATCAGTGCTATCTGGAAGTGGCCACTAGACCCACACAAAACAAAGCTCTTAAGAAGAGAGAGAAGAGAGGAGATGCTTCTGATAGAAGCTATGGAAGCCTATTGGTTCAGGAAGAAAAACCCAGCTGCAAAGACAGAGTCAGAAAGTAGGATGTTGCTCCTCATGGGGCCCCAGAAACCCCAGCAAGAAAGGGCAGGCTCAATGCCAGGTTCCAAAACAGTGACAGGGAATGTGTGTCCAACTCTCAAGCATTCGGTGCTTTACCTGCATCCCGTGTGTTGACCAGACATTGTCCACTGAAGCTGACTCCGCGTGATTAAAGGCCATCTAGTGAAGCCCTCATCTAAAACTCACATATGGAACCTCACACACTAGCAGACGCTACGGATGCCCCATCCTTATCCCTGTGGCCCTTCCCTTTCCAGTGCACTCTGACCCAACGTCCAACCTCCAACACCTGCACTTCTCTGCCTGAAGGCTCTCTCTGGCTCCTAGAACCTGATCTGTTCATAGACACTGCAGACTGGAATTGACTAATGCTACTGGGAGCAGCCAGTGACTGATGGAAGCTAGTGGGTACATACACCCCAAGGTGGGAAAATTCTGTAGTTCAAGTTCAACATCATTTCCCATAGTCCCCCAGGAGCATTCATCTCTAATTTCCCATGAAAATAACTTGCTGAGCTTGAATCTTCATCTCAGAATCTGCTTCTAGGGAAAGCCAAGTTTGGATATATACAAACACACACACACACTACTATTCATAGAAGGTTTAAACTATACAACACTCTTTGGTTACATTATCTTATTTGATCTTCACACCAACTTGATTACAGTTTTTATCATTCCACTTTAGAAATGAGAAAACTGAGTCTCAGAGAGCTAACAGATCCCCAGAGTCACACAGTGTACTCAAAACCAACCACTCTGAGGTCCTTCCAACACCTTCAGCATTTCCACTGTGACAATGCTGCCTCGGTGGAAGGGGAAACCAAGGACAGACCTTCAAAGGGCTCATTGATAGTCCTCATGTCTCTTGGTGAAAACCTGAGTGATGAATTTGTGCTTATACATTCCCCACCATTTACTGGCATACCCCGCGGACAATAGCTGCTGGTGTCAAGTCACTAAATTGTGTCTGACTTTTTGAGACCCCCACAGACGGTAGCCCACCAGGCTCCTCTGTCCGTGGGATTTCCCAAGCAAGAATATTGGAGTCCGTTGCCATTTCCTTCTCTAGAGTATCTTCCCAACCCAGGGATCAAACCCTCGCCTCCTGTACTGGCAGGCAGGTTCTTTACCAGTGAGTCACCAGGGAAGCCACAAGTAATAGTAGATGTTTAATCAATACATGGTGGATGGATGGATGGATGCATGTGTAGATGGATAGATGGGTGGATGGGCAAATATATAGCCATTATCAGTCCTCAATGAATTTCTGTGTCTACTGACCCCGAGCAAGGACAAGGGTGGAGTTACAACTTGTTACATATGATTTGCATATAACCTATTGCCTATTTTGTGTCCCAAGACCAACAACATCTGAAAGGGTTCGTGTGAGAATGGTATCTATTAGAGTTGTCAGAGCAGAAAACGTCTGAGGAAAGCACGTTTCAAAAAGTAACCAGTGGCTGGGTTAAAATCCAGTAGTGGTTCTCATGCCTAAGTGAGAATAGAAACCATCTGGGAAGCTGGTAAGAAATGCTGATTTAATTTAATAAGAACCCAGGGATCATGTAATATCCTCAGATAGTTCTAAAGACATCACAAAGGTTGTGATGCTCTGAATAGGCATGGAGGGATCCGCTTCACAGAGACCTTTTCTTCTCTCTTTTAGTTTATTGTCAGGATTCACCTTATTGAGTCAACATCACAAATACACATGAAGCTTCAAGAGGAAGTCACTAGTGGGATATGTATATCACTCCCACTGGGTACTCACTCAACGTGTCAGGGAAAACAGAACCAAAGTCTTAGGGGTAGACTTTTCTGGGTAGGCCAGAATATTCAACCCCCAACCCAGTGCATCAATTCCTTTAGTTGCTGCAGAAAGAAAGCTGTCTCACTTTGCTTAAACAGTTTCTTCTTTAAAAAGTCTTTACTGAATGTGTTATACTGTTGCTTCTGGGTTTTGTTTTGTTTTTTAATGTTTTGGTTTTTTGGCTATGGGCTATGTGGGATCTTCACTCCTCAGCCAGGGATGGAACCTGTACTCCCTGCCCTGGAAGGTGAAGTCCCAACCACTGGATCACCAGGGAAGTTTCTATTTGAACATTTTCTGTAATAGGAAGTTCTCTGCCTCCTGAAACTGTCCACTCATTGCTGAACAATTCAGCTGCATAGCTCTTAGTGATTCTGGTTCTGTTTACTGAAACCACAAAGATGAGGTCATATCTGCCTGCACCATGATAGCTCATGGAATATTTAGGGACAGATGGATGGCGTCTCTACCACAAGTAACCCCTTTATTCCTTTAAGAATCCATGCGATGGCGATTGATAACTATTAACATCTAGGTGGTGCCCTCCAGACATACCTTTGGGTTCAGCCTCCCAGGTGTGGCCAGATAAGAACAAGCAGGGAGTCTTACACACCATCACATCCTTTCATGGATCCTCTGCCTCCATTATTGCCTTCTAAAATCCCATTAGCTGATCTAGGAGCCAAAATTCAATGAAAACCCCAAAGTCTCTTCCATGGACACCTCTCCGTGTGTGGTCCTTGATTCAGTTATCAGCGCTCCTTGAGTAAAGCCTTTCAGCCGTATTGTGACTCATCTAACGATTCGGCCTGCATTTTGGCATCTCAAAATCTGCTCCACACAGGAAGAGTCTCACTGCTTTTCAGCCTTCCTGTGTTCTCTAGATATGGGTAGAACTGTCAAAAAATCAGCTGTCCCACTCCTTCCCCCTGGAGATGCATCATCTCGTGACATTGGAAGAGACTGTTGATCTGGAATCTGATCATATCAGCAGAAAGACATGATGGATAACACTTCGTTTCTTATGACGATAAGAGTGAAATGAAGGGTTCTTGTCATGAAAAATTATTTCCTTCCACGCCAACGCTGGAGAATTGTGTAACCAGGGTACTTTCAGAGTATCCAGTGAATGAGGGAACTTTATTCCTGTCTGAGACACTGATAGTTTAATAAATGTTTGATCCATTTACTTTTATTTTGATCTATTGTAGCGATCACTTCCCTTACTATTTTTTCCTTCCTTACCTTCGGCTCTGTTTTTGTTTCTTTTTATAATCCCTTTTTATTCCTATTATTTTGAAATTATATATTTACATTTCTNCCAGTGAATGACGGAACTTTATTCCTGTCTGAGACACTGATGGTTTAATAAATGTTTGATCCACTTACTTTTATTTTGATCTATTGTAGCAATCACTTCCCTTACTATTTTTTCCTTTCCTACCTTCGGCTCTGTTTTTGTTTCTTTTTTTAATCCCTTTTTATTCCTATTATTTTGAAATTATATATTTACATTTCTATATTTTTGTTATTATAGTATAAGCATACCCTACTATTTTTTTCAGATTTTGATACTAAGCAGTATCTCTACTCTCCCACCAGAAAAGAATCTTTAATTCCACCCTCAGATACTGCCTTTCTATATCATCCATGATACTGATGTCTAGAATTTTCATTCCTTCTCATTTCAAATAAATATCCCCTCAAATATTATTATTATTATTATTATTATAGTAGATCTTCAACATGCTTTTACCATGTTTCATAACTTTTTTGCATTTTGATGCCCACTGATCCCTTATAGCTTGCATTTTCTTCTTTCAATATTACATCATTTTATTTGATCTTTCAGAAAATAAGTCTCTTAGTCTTGTGTGTCTGAAAAATATCTTTATTTTCCCTTTACTTATAGCAGGGAGTGAACCAATTATATTGAGAGGATTCTGAGGTGGATAAAAAGAGGAAAAATGATTATAAGGACTCTTACCAGCAGCCCTACCAGCATTCCAGGCTCTTAGCTGCTGGGAAAAGCTGCCCTCCCTCTTGAGTGATCTTTTAACTGAGTATAAATATGAAGTTGATAGTTACTTTCTCTTACCACTTAGAAAATAGTATTTGATCACCTTCTGACATCTGCTGTTGCCAGTCAAAAGTCTGGTATCAGTCTAATTGCTGTTCCTTTTCAGGTACGTGTTTTAAATGTTTTTACATCATCTTGCATATTCTGTGGTTTTGTTGCCATGTGTAAGGTGTGGATTCGTGTTATTCACCCTCTTCAAGATTCAGGATTCTATTGCAAACTGTTTTAACAATTTTTCATTATGGAAAATACTCCTCCAATATGCCTTTGGCTATTATTTCTCCTTCATTCTTCTCTAATTTCTTTCTGAAACTCCTATTTGTTGTATTTTGGAGCTTCTTGTTCATTGTCTCAATTTCTGTTTCATATTTATACCATCTCCTTTTTCTCTTTGAGCTGTATTTTGAGTGTTTTGTTTTTCAACTTTATCTTCAAAATTATTTCCTGTTCACTTGCATTAGCAATCTTTGTTTCTTTCTCAATCCACCTTCTTTTCATCTTACATTACAAAATCTATTTCTCACTTTTCCCCCTGATCATCTAAATAATGCCTGGTTTCAAATTCCTTGGACATTACTCTGATCTGCAGTTCTTAGTGACTTCTCCCATTTGTTGCATCTGTTGACCTTCTTTCGAGGGGTAGATGTCATTGTGTATTTTTTTATTTTTTAGTTACTTGAGGAACAGGAGAACACATAAGCTTGCATGGTGTGTGAAATGCAAGCTTGTCTTTGTGTATTTTTGCCCTTGTAAGAATTTCCACTGGGTGCCCTGGGTTTTGGAGGTCACCTTAGGAAGACAATCAGACTTTGGCTCCTGCAGACTCTGTAGAGCTCCAGGCTGGTTTTCATGTTCACTTTTTGCTAGACTCGTTTTTAGTGGGATTTTTCTGGTTTGAGCTCTGGCTGTGTGTATTTAGTCTCCCATTCACACTATACAAGCTTGTGCTTTCTCATTTCCCACACGTACCTCTTGCTACCCAAGGTCCAGAGCACGAAGCCCACATCTGGGGCTGGTGGGTAGCACCTTAATCCTTATCTCATTGAGGGACAGTCCTTAGTACTGGGAGCTCAGTCTCACCTCCTGCACAAGGATCTTGATGTATGGACTCAGTGCCCGTGCAGTTACAACCCACGCTCCCAGGAGACACTCCATCCAGAGTCCCCCATGCCTCCTTCTCCAGCTCTGGCTCCTCGTTCCTGACGTCCGAAGAGCTCCCTTTTCAGCTTTTGGTCTCACCTGAGGATTGGGTTTCATTATTTTTAGACTGGAAAGGGGACTTTCTCAATTATCTGTCAACCGTTTTGATCAGACATTTAAAGGAACTTTAAACATTAGCAGATTTAATTCACGGGCAATGCTTTCCCTGTAGTCTTTAAGTGGATGTCTTTATAGCCACCCACCTGTGCATCTGAATTCTGAAAGAGCAAGCAAGTACCTTTATCACAACACACACACACACACAAATCACTCACATTCACAGAGGCAAAAGCATAACCTCACAGGACCTGCTCTGAAAGGGAAAGCACCATGTGAATAAACAAGTTCTGACACGTTCAGTGAACACTAATCTTGGTGTCTTCTGTGTTCTCATCAAATAGATGATGTTAAGGAAACAAATGGAAAGTTTCTACCTCTGTATTCTTGGCATGGAAGTAAAAGGACTTACCTGATAAGAAGCACCATTTATCTTGGAAATATAATTTTGAGAATAATACTCTTTGCAACACCTCATCCTCACCCTGGTCAGAAACTCTGAGCAGTTGTATGTGTATGCAAAGCTGAATGGGCCTGAAGTTCAGTCATTCAATAAGTTACAATAGAAATGTTAACTGCAGTATTGATTTTTTATTATGTTTGTATTGCCTGTTTTAATTTTATTTTGCTTGCAGGAAATTTTTTAATCAAAAATTGAGTTATTGAAACACCCCCATCAGCCAAGTGATACTAGCAATGCTGGAAGAAACACAGACATTAAATCCCTCCTGGCTTTTCCCTCTTCCCTCTTCACCCACCCCCAGCTCAAAACTAAAAGCTCCTCCATTTCCAACTGAGAGTAAATGCGTGTGACCTTCAGTTCCACAGAGGTTAACCTACTCTGATTAACTTTTCCATGTTATTCCATTAAATAAAAACAGTTTTGACACCCAAAGACTAAAGCATCCTAGAGATAATACAATAACCCTATGCAATCATTTCAAATTGGATTGTAATAATTCATTTAGGTGACCATACATATTTGTTATATGTAATATGAAACATCGCAAAATGAAATCAATAGAAATGTTTCTTGTTAATGAAGATATACTGGGCTGTTATGTGTGGGTTGCGGACTCAATACCACAGAAATCTTATTTGTATTATAAATTTCAGGGTATCCTGAGAGTTACAAATGAAGATAGCATTTCTTAAAGAAGCGATGGCTGGTCATTTAGAAAATTATATCATAAATTTTATGTCATTTCTTGGTCTTTCAAGATCTCTGCAAGCAACATAGTCTTATAATTTAAGTAAAAATTCTGGCTGAGTGATTGCATTCAACTATTTGCAAATGAACTTTTACCCGAACTTTCATTTCAAAATTACAGAGTTCAAAACAATTTAGCTTTGGTAAGTCTAAGGATGTTACCGCAAAAGAATTTAAAATACTTTTCAGGATATTTCTTTCCTCCTAACATAAAAACTGAAGCTATCAATGGAGAAATCGATAGATATAGGTTTAAATATATATATACACATCAGCCACTGTGACTATAGTGGACTTCACTAGAATACTACCCTTAACTTCAAAACAAAATACAATATAATATAACATTATATACTATAGTATATGATAAAATATCATATGCACTCATTTATACGTATAAATAAGATTGTCACAATTGTTTGCTAACTAAGCTCATGTGGTATTTTAAAAGGCCCATTTTAAGTTCAGCATTTTGAACAATGTTATGGTGATATTTCAGATGAACAATGGGCAAATATCTGCAATAGGTACCAAGAATAGTGAAGTCATGAATTATGATGCCATTTACATTTCTCTTGTCAAAGTTCACGTACTTTCCTTCTCGTGAAACTTGACACCTTGAGGAAGGCCCAAAAGAACAGCATCCACAGATAACTCTTTGCTCTATGGTGACCTCAAATGGAAGAAAATCCAAAAAAGAGGAAATGTACGTATACACAAACAGTTCAGCAGTTAAGAACCCGCCTGCCAATGCAGGAGACACAGATTTGATCCCTGGGTCAGGGGAATCTGGAAAAGGAAATGGCAACCCACTCCAGTATTCACGCCTGGGAAATCCCATGGACAGAGGAGCCTGGTGGGCTACAGTCCATGAGGTCAGACAGATTTAGCAACTAAAACAGCAATAACAATAACTGATTCACTTCCCTGTACAGCAGAAACCAACACAACACTCTAAAGCAACGATACTCCAATATAAATTAATAATAATAGAAAAGAGCAGCATCCACCTCCCAAGCGAGAAAGGAGAATTTCAAAACACAAGCAGAGTTATTTGCAATGTGTAAATGATCATCCTAGACAGTGTAAGTTTAAAACAGACTCATCACAAGTAACTGTAATCATGTTTCTTCATCTGCTTCTGTTCGGCTAATGCGACCCTCTGCCGTTTTGGCCGCACCCTCTGAAATACTCACTTGCAGGTAAAAACAGACCAAAATGGCACTGGCTGTAACTGGGTGAACAGCTTTCGTTCACAGCCTGGTTCTGTCTGTATCCTTTGTGTGCCTGTTGGTGGGGTGGTGGCCACTCCCACACCCACCGGAGGGCTGAACAGACAGGAGCTGGGCCTGGCTTGGCCTCTGCCCCCTGCTTTCAGGCTTTCAGGCATCTTGAGTCTAAGGCCTTCAGCCCACGTTGCCCTCTAACTTTCCTCTGCAGTGTTTTCTGCCTTCTCCTCACTCACCTCCCACGCTCACCGGAGACTCAGGTTCCAGTGTTCAGGTCATAGGTGTCTACGCATGAGCATTCCAGCCTCTTCTGCAGACACACCTGAGACGTTCATCACCAGGACTGGCTCTGCCTCTGACTTGGGAACCTGGGACCCTCTGTTTATACCCTCTCCATCTCCTCCAGGGCTTCTCCTTGGTATCATCCCAGATGTCTGGAAGCTCCCCTTTCCTCCTGACTCTGCCCTCATCCTGACAACATATTCTAGCTTTGCCCACCTTAACAAAAGAGCCACAATCTGCTGGATCTGGACTTCTGAGTTTCTCTCTAGCTACTTCTCTCTGTCTCCCTCTCCCTTCCCAGTGAAATTTCTTGAAGGAATAGCTTGCACTTGTCTCTTCTTCTCCCCTCCTTGGGTGCCACCAACAGCACCCTCTGAAACTGTGCTGGCTGAAGTCAGCAAGACCCTGTTACTTTCCAAATCCAATGGAAACATGTCTGTCTTTTTCTCTATCCCCCATGGCCATGAATCGCCATTCATACATTCTCACTGCGTGAACTCATGAATTCCCAGATCCTTGGTTGGTGCATCTTTATCCATGAAAGATCCTTCTTCCTTCAGCTGCTCTTTTTTTTTCTTAATTTTTTTGAAATTAAGAAAAAAAAAGAGCAATTTCAATTTACCATTGAAAATTTTTTCAATGGTAAACTATTCTGAACATTCATAGAAGTTTGAATAGTAGGTTCAACCCCGATTCTCTTATTTTCGCATCCTCTGCAGTTGTTCCTGGTGGCCTCCCCCTCCTGCTGGTGTTAACTACTGCTCTCCATCTCTCCTTCCTGATCTGCAGGTTTGTGCCTTCCCACTCCATCCTCCGCCACTTGTATGCCCATAGGCTGCTGCACCAAGCTGACCTCTGCACCACCCACCAGCCTGTTCTCCTCTTTCCCTGTTTGTGTTGGTGATTATCTATCTTGCCAACCAAGATGGATAACAGAACGCTTCTGGCAAAACTGTTAGCACATCTCAGAAATGTATCTCTCCTCCCACACCCCAGTCATGGCTTTAGTTTAGGTTTTCATCATTTCTTGCTGGATTTGGCTTAACAGTCACCTTATTAGCCTGGCTCTTCTTGCCCCCAGCACCTTCCAACAACTCAACCTCCCCCCATTTCTACACAGATATTTTTTTTCTTTATACAAATTGAAATCCTATCATGCCTCTTCCCTACTTGGAAGGCATAAGGGTATTCCTTAAACTCATCCTCATAAATAACTAATAAGAACCTGCTGTATAGTACAGGGAAGTTTACCCAATGCTCTCTAAGGGCCTATACGGGAAAACAATCTTTGAAAAAAAAAGAGAGACAGAGAAGACATGTGTGTGTGTGTGTAACTGATTCACTTTGCTATACACCTGAAATTAATGCAACATTGTAAATCAACTATACTACAATAAAAATATTTTCAAACAAAAATAATACAAAGACTAGGCAGTCCAAAATCTGGAGGACAAGTTGGCAGACTGGAGATTCAGTTAAGAATTCGTGTTGCCATCTTGAGTCTGATGGATAGAAAATGGGGCTGAATTTCTATGTTGCAACCTAGAGGCAGAATTGCTGCTTCTTTGGGGAACTTGTCTTTGTTCTTAAAGCTTTCAAATGATTGGGTGAAGTCCATCCACATTTGGGGGCTTCCCTGGTGGCTCACACAGTAAATAATCTGCCTACAGTGAGAGAGACCCAGGTTCGATCCCTGGGTCGGGAAGATCCCCTGGAGAAGGGAATGGCAACCCACTCCAGTGTTCTTGCCTGAATAATCCAATGGCCAGAGGAGCCTGGCGGGCTACAGTCCATGGGTTNGGTTCGATCCCTGGGTCGGGAAGATCCCCTGGAGAAGGGAATGGCAACCCACTCCAGTGTTCTTGCCTGAATAATCCAATGGCCAGAGGAGCCTGGCGGGCTACAGTCCATGGGTTGCAAAGAATCAGACCCAACTGAGTAACTAACACTTTCATCCACATTAAGGAAGGTAATACGCTTTATTAAAGTCAACTGATTGTGGATGTCAGTTATATCTAAAAATATTTTCACAGAAACATGTAAACTAGGGTTTGACCAAACCACCATGTGGAGATGGAGGGTGATCTTTTGGGTAAGGAGATATCTTCTTTCCTTGAAAGTTAACAAGGACTTCAACTTTTACTCACTCATGACCTCTGAAACAGGAGGTCAGGAAAAGAATACCTAGTGGAAGAACAAAAACGAGCACCTTCATGCCGTGGAAAAAGACCATCCAAAAAGCCATCAGGCTCTGCACAAAGTATACCGCTGTTACTTTTTCTTATTGACACTGATTGGCTTGTGCTTGAAACTTCCCAAGAAATTTAGAAATATGGACAACAGGATTAGAAGGAGTTTGAGCTATGACCCAAGAGATCAAATCCTGACAACTTGGTATGCTAAACTATATTAAAATGTATGACTTTGAAGGAAGAGATCAATATTTTTTTTTTTTCTGTTTGTGGAGAGCCTGTGCTAAAGGATAGAGAGAAACAGGCAGCCCGAGAATGTGAATGTAGCCTAAGGATTTCCCCGGCTTGTAGTCATCCAAGGCGGCCATTTATAGAAAGGGAAAATGTGACCTGCTTCTAGAAAGAATAGCTGAGATATTTGCTTGTTTATTTCAAAACCAAAAATTGATTTATAAATTACTCACGCCTTTAAAACCACATGACTGCCACTATAGATATGACGCAACCAAGACACTCTTGTAAGTACAATGAGATACAGCTGAAAATGCATCTTTCTCTTAGCCGGGGCACCATGGAGGATTTTGTCCAGGGTATTTAACCCTTCTGCGCATATTGCAACGGCTGCTCTTATCTACCTGTAACCACAACCCTGTCAGGGGCCTCTCTCCCCCACATACACAATTCCTCCCCTACCCCTTCAGGCCTAAGGGAGGTACCAACTTCCCCTTAAATACATCATCAATCCTTCCTGCAATCAACACAATCTAGGAGAGATGACATGCCAAGAAGGGGAAAATTTAAGCCCTAAGGAAGAGAGGGAGGAGAAGGGAAGGAGAAAATGATGTAGGTAGGGATAAGAACAAGTGTGATGGGGAACGTAGAGTTTCAGAGAATGACCAGCTCCTTACTGAGCTTGTTTTACAGAAAAAGCACATATTAGAAACAGACTGAAGGATTTCTGGGATGGGCTGGACTGGTATTTCTCTTAGGACTTAAACGTTTCCATTCTTGGCCCTTTCCTGGTCCTGCAGAAACAAGAACAAGCTCAAGAGAAAAAATCAAGTTCACTCCAAGTAGCAGCAGCACATTGTGCAGTATGTCCAAGGCCATGCTTAAAATTATCGTCTTTAGAGTTAGCCGGGCTAACTGTCACAGGCTTTCCTTGTAGCTCAGTCAGTAAAGAATCTGCCTGCAGTGCAGGAGATCTGGGTTTGATCCCTGGGTTGGGAAGATCCCCTGGAGAAGGAAATGGCAACCATTCCAGTACCCTTGCCTGGAAAATCTCATGGGCAGAAGAGCCTGGTGGGCTGCAGTCCATGGGGTCACAAAGAGTCGGGCACAACTGGGCAACACTTCCTTCCTTACTTATTTTCTGTCCAGCTCATCCAGGTTTCAGCTGGGTGACTGCAAATTACTGAACCTCTCTGAGCCTTAGTTTACTTACTTCCCTATTGTGTGGGACTGGAGACACTACCTCAAAAGTTGAGAAGATTTTAAAAAAAGGAAAGAAAGAAAGTGCTTAGCCTGCTGTATAGTATAAATGAAGTGGCCAAATAGTAGTCATGATTATTACTAATTTAAAGAAAATAAGCATAAAACTGAACTTATTTTTTAAAGACTGAAATTGGATAGCAGGTGTGCTGAAAGCTGTATATTCTCTGTGGTCACTCCTCAAGCCCCTTTTCTCCCCTCGGCTCCTCCTGTTGACGTGACATCTTCTAAGGCTTGCGCCTGGATCCTCTACAACTTCTCCAGATTCTCTTTCTCTGGGAGCTCAAGTCCTTCAAGACCTCAATTCTTTCTGTTGTTGTTGTTGATGATGATGATTAAATTGCTCACACAGGAGCTCTAGTTGCCAAGATCTCACGTGTGTCAGTGTTTCCCAACCTTGCTTGATTATAAAAACTTACAGGAGGTGGCAGTCGGGGTGGAGGAGAGGGGATGGTTAAAAATCTCTGAACCCAAATCTGCAACGGGCAAGGGGATTTGCACCTCTAACAGGCCCCCGAAGGTAACTCTGTGATCGGCAAATTGGGAATAAAAGAGGCTGTTCAGCCTGGCCACCATGGTCTCCATGCCCTGCACACACCTTGGTCTGTACCGGCAACTGCACCCTTGAACCACTCCTATAAAACTCTTCAGCAAATCCGCTGGGCTAGGACACACAGTTTTTGAGGCAGGAGTGTCCTGTGTCCCTGGCAAAGCAATAAAGCTCTTCTTTCCTATTTCACCCAAAACTCTTGTCTCTGGGATTCTATTTGGCAACAGTGCACAGAGGCCAAATTTCTGGCATCGCTGCTAGTAAAGATCTATAATTAAAGATATCAAGAAGGAACCACAACAAGACGGACAGGAGGGGAGAGTCACAGTTTAGGCAAATCTCATACTCTCAGGTGATGACTCACAAACAGAATATATTACATCACAGAGGTTCTCCCTAAAAAGCGAGCGGTCTGAGCCCTGTATCAGGCTTGCCAGCCCAGGGGCCCTGCGCTTAAAAGATAAGCCCCCGAAGACATTGGGCTCTGAAAGCCACCGGGGCTTACTTTCAGGAGTCCCAGAGGGCTGAGGGAAATAGAAACTCCACTCTAAAGGATGCACACAGAATCTTACATTCCAGGATCCAGGGCAGAAGCAGAGATTTGAAAGGAGCCTCGATGAGACCTACCTGATGATCTCAGAAAGTCTCCTGGAGAGGCAGGAGGCAACTGGAGCTCACCCTGGGAACACAGACACTGGGAGCAGACATTTTGGGAGAGTTTATTCTACCATGTGGACCCTGGTGCTGGCAGCCATCATCGTGGAATCCACCCTCCAGCTCACTGACCTCAGGACCCAGCTGCAAATCTACCCAACTGCCTGTAAGGACCAGTACTGGGACATCTCAGATCAAGCAACTTACTGCGTAAGGACACAGCCCACCCACAAGCAGAGAGGCTGAGCCCACAGAAGCCCCTGGACTTCACGTTGCCTACCAAAGAGCCCAGAACCTGGCCTCAAACAGCAGTGCACAGGCCCGAGACCCAGGGCCCCCAATACCCTGCAGCAAGAGATCCCCCCAGGTCCCAGCTCCACCCACCAGCACACAAGCATCAGACCCAGAATCCCTGGCCCTCCCCACCAGCGAGCTTGCCCTAGCCTCAGGACAAGCTTCACTCACCAGCGACAGACATAAGCAATGTTCCCTCTGTGCCCACTTCCTGGAGAACTTTTGTCATAAATAGATGTGGAATACTGCCAAAAAATTTTCCACATCTATTTTTATCCCTCCATTTGTTAATATGATGTATCATATTGATTGATTTGTGTATATTTATTGCATTTTAAAAAAAGAAATGGGGAGCAAAACTGTCCCTAGAATTACTTGCCTTTGTGCTTTCTCAGGCAGAACTAATGAACAGACCCACCCCCAAGTTTCTCATTAGCAAGAGGAAATGGAATTTCTAAGATTGCAGGAACTAATCAAGGTCCATTCCTGAAACTCACCTCCCCTGAGCATATGTCTAGAATAAATTTAAGAAAAGAAAGCAATGGCTCATTGGTAGGTAACAATGGAGGCTTGAAAAATGTACAAGATCATAGGATCATAACACAAACCTTTTTTTTTTTTTTTTTTTTCTTGATTTGCCAAGCTTTTACGCCAACAAATGTGAAACACACACACACATCCCAAGTGGTACTAGTGGTAAGGAAAAAATCTGTGTGCTAGTGCAGGAGACACAGAGACAAGGGTTTGATCCCTGAGTTGGGAAGATCTCCTAGAGGAAGAAATGGCACCCCACTTCAGTATCCTTGCTTGGGAAATTCCATGAGCAGAGGAGCCTGGCGGGCTATGGTCCATGGAGCCACAAAGAGCTGGGCACAACTGAGCGACTAGGCACATATGCCAACAAATTTGAAACATACAGGCTTCCCTCACAGGAGTTACAGCAGAAAAAACATGAAGGTGAGACTGGCCATTCATCCTTGGGGGCATCACACAGATTGACTTGGTTGGTGAAGCAAGACCATGTTAGAGAGTGATGGAAGAGAAAGTTGGAGCAATTGGACCAGCTGTGTCTTTGAGTATGATACTATGGCACTGAGAGGATTCACAAAGAATGATATCTGCACATGCGTGCCAGCCTAACAAAAAGCAGAGACAATGGACTGTCTCATGCATCCGAGGTACTCTGCCTAAATTATCTTTGATCTATTGGCACATCTTTTATGATCTACTAAAAAATTAAATTTTTCATTCATCTATTGTATTCAACAAGCGCAAGTCACAAGCCTGGATTATTAATGATGTCAGATCTTGTATTACTGAAACAAATGCATAAAGGTTCCATTTCTGATGACAAAAAGAGAGTCATTTGTTTCAATCATGGAAGACAATCTTATTAAACATTGCCAACTTACTGCCAAGCTGGCTGGTCACCAAGGCACAGCCATAGGACAAATGGAATCGAGAAGACTGTCAATCTTCTGACAGTGTCACTGTCCCCAAAATAGTAAACTTAGGGAGACATCAATCTATGATGACATGGACACTTTTACTTCTTAATTCTGGAGCCTTTCAAGTTCAACGTTTTCATAATCCTTTCATGTAGCAACTAAGCTGTTTGGCAAATACTAGTGATGCTGGGTTAAATGGTCTGATCTGCATAGAAACTGTATACATATTCAGATGAACTGACTTAACCTTTCAGAAATGTCATTTAGGTAAATAGATAAAACGCCTTAAAAATATGTCTACCCTTTGACCCAATGATTTTACTTCTCAGTCTAAGGAAATAATCTGGAAAGCAAAAAAGTCACTATGACCAAGGATGTCCATTACTGTTGCTCTTATGGCTGAAAACAAAGGAGCCAACCAATTTTCCAACAGAAGGAGCATGGTGTAATAAAGTACATTTCAGCCACAGGAAAAAAAATGCTTTTGATGTGTTCAGTTCAGTGCAGTTCAGTCGCTCAGTCATGTCTGACTCTTTGCAACTCCACAGACTGCAGCACACCAGGCTTCCCTGTCCATCAACTCCCACAGCTTGCTCACATTCATGTCCATTGAGTCAGTGATGCCATCCAACTGTCTCATCCTCTGTTGTCCCCTTCTTATCTTGCCTTTAATCTTTCCCAGCATCAGGGCCTTTTCCAATGAGTCAGTTCTTTGCATCAGGTGGCCAAAATATTGGAGTTTCAGCTTTAGTGTTTGTCTTTCCAATGAATATTCAGGACTGATTTCCTTTAGGATTGACTGGTTTGACCTCATAGCAGTCCAAGGGACTCTCAAAAGTCTTCTCCAACACCACAACTCAAAAGCATCAGTTCTTCAGCACTCAGCTATGGTCCAGCTCTCACATTCATACATGACTACTGGAAAAATCATAGCTTTGACTATACGG
>SJYX01020322.1:175689-202594 GCA_006410675.1 Oreotragus oreotragus
AGATCCAACCAGTCCATTCTGAAGGAGATCAATCCTGGGATTTCTTTGGAAGGAATGATGCTGAAGCTGAAACTCCAGTACTTTGGCCACCTCATGAGAAGAGTTGACTCATTGGAAAAGACTCTGATGCTGGGAGGGATTGGGGGCAGGAGGAGAAGGGGACGACCGAGGATGAGATGGCTGGATGGCATCACGGACTCGATGGACGTGAGTCTGAGTGAACTCCAGGAGATAGTGATGGACAGGGAGGCCTGGTGTGCTGCGATTCATGGGGTCGCAAAGAGTCGGACACGACTGAGCAACTGAACTGAACTGAATAATTAGCAATGTTGAGCATCTTCTCACGTGCTTGTTGGCCATTGGTATATCTTCTTTGGAGAAATGTCTACTTAGGTCTTCTGCCCATTTCTCCATTGAATTGTTTGGGGTTTGTTGTTGTTGTTGTTACTGAGTTGTATGAGCTGTTTGTCTATTTGTATACTAAGCCCTTGTCAATTGTATCACTTGCAAGTATTTCTCTCAGCCCCTGGGTTGCCTTTTTATTTCATTTAGTTTCCTTTGCTATACAAAAGCTTGCATGTTTGATTAGGTCCCATTTGTTTATATTCATTTTTATTTCTATTGCCTGGGGACATTGAGCTAAGAAAACATTGGTACAAGTTATGTCCACGGTTTTGAAGTCTTAAAGAGAATCCTGTTCATTGAAGGATGGCTGCAGCCAACAACAATTAATGATAAAGGAGAGTCATACACATTCTTCCACAGATTGGAACTTCAAGTTTATCATACAAGATATAAGTTTGGTGACTGAGCTACTTAACATTTTTCTAACTTAAGTATTCAAAAAACGATTTTTGAGAGTTTCTATCTGTACTCCACAAGAGCACCCAACTTTCACTGAATTAATCCAGTAATGCTGATGCAGAGATGGGATTCAAGTGACTGTTTTCCTCCCTTCCTTTCTCTCTCTCTCTCTCCCTGCCTCTTCCATTTTTCTTCCTTTCTTCCTTCTCTTCCTTCCTACATTTCCCCTCCTTCCCCTTTTCCTTCCTTATTTGCTTTCCTTTTGCTACAATCTGAATGTTTCTGTTTCCCCAAATTCATATATTGAAATCCCTAAAGTGATGGTATTTGGAGTCTTTGGGACGTTATTGGGTCATGAAGGTGGGGCCCTGGTGAATGGGGTTAGCACCCTTATCAAAGGACCCTAGAGAGTCCACTGTCCTTCCCACCATGTATGGTTTCAGAGAAAAGACAGATGCCTGGGAAATGGGCCTCACCAGACACTGAATCTGCTGGCACCATGATTTCAGACTTTGAAGCCTCCAGAACTGTGATAAATAAATCTCTTCCTTTATAAGCCATCTAGCTTATAGCGTTTATATTATAGCAGCCTGAGCAGACTAAAATATTCTTCTTTCCTTCCCTCTTCCTTCCTTCCCTTCCTTATCTCTCTCTTTCCATCCTTCCTTCCTTTCTTCCTTTCCTCTATAACTAAAACAATGTCTCAAAACTCTCTTTAAATTATTTCAAGGTTTGATGTTCATACTTATTCTGGGAGACAAGTGGAGTAAATATTATCAATTCCTTTTTTGCCAGTGACTAAAGTGAGACACAGGAGCTTCCCAGGTGATGCCAGTGTGAAGAAAGCACCTGCCAACCCAGGAGATGCAAAAGATGCAGGTTCACTCCTTGGGTCGGGAAGATCCCCTGGTGAAGGAAATGGCAACCCACTCCAGTATTCTCACTTGTAAAGTTCCATGGACAGATGAGCCTGGTGGGCTACACTCCATGGCGTTGCAGAGTCAGACATGACTGGCATGCATGCAAAGTGAGGCCCACAAAGGCCTGGTGACTTTTCCAAAACTCTGCTGCTGCTAAGTCACTTCAGTCGTGTCTGACTCTGTGTGACCCCATAGACGGCAGCCCACCAGGCTCCCCCATCCCTGGGATTCTCCAGGCAAGAATACTGGAGTGGGTTGCCATTTCCTTCTCCAATGCATGAAAGAGAAAAGTGAAAGTGAAGTCGCTCACTTTTAGCGACCCCATGGACTGCAGCCCACCAGGCTACTCCGTCCATTGGATTTTCCAGGCAAGAGTACTGGGGTGGAGTGCCATTGCCTTCCCCGTCCAAAACTCTACAGTGATGAATAAACAACCCAGAGAAACAGGCTGACCTCTAGAGCCCCACTTAAGTGCTTTCTATGAATCTTTAGCCCTGCCATCTGTCAGGGAAAACTCCAGCCAGTTTTACTTATAATAACTTATAACCCTTACTGGGAAAGATTGAAGGCAGGAGGAGAAGGGGACAACAGAGAATGAGATGGTTGGATGGCATCACCGACTTAATGGACATGAGTCTGAATAAACCCCAGGAGTTGGTGATGGACAGGGAGGCCTGGCGTGCTGCAGTCCGTGGGGTTGCAAAGAGTCAGACACGACTGAGCACCTGAACTGAACTGAATAACCCTGGGGGCACCCCGCTTATGATCCTTGTCCCCTGCAAATCTAGCAGAGCCACCACTCTATGCAACTGAGTACACTTGAACTCGCTCTCATCTTTCCTTCTATTCCCACCCCACGGTCCCCCAGTTGTACCCAAGAAGCATAAGACATCTTCCATGAAGACACAGCTAACCTCTTAACACTAGCTTCTATAATTTAGCATTTCTCAGCACAGTTACCCATCTAAAGCCTTAATTAAGACAGTGTCCTTTGTTCCCCATGCATTTACCAAAGGAGATGAACTGGGGGCTTTCATGAATGGAAATGAACTGCCCTTTTGACACTTTGAGCAGAATGACTCTCCATAAGCAAGCATCACAGTGAGACGGCAGCCCTGAAAGTCACTATCAGGTCAAGTTCCCTAGGTCAGGTGAGCATCAGGCGTCAATAAAAGACTAAACTAAGTGAAACCATGTTGCAGAAGGAGAGAAAAAATCATCACTTGTAAGAATGTGTTTTGCAAACATCTTTTCAGTAAGGTGTCTTTCTAAAATGTTTCAGGAACAAAGAGGATAAAACCTCTTCCTTTCCTAGGTTCTGGCTTTCAGAGCTGTTGAGGGAGAGTGATGCTGGGAATTCAAGGAAGTCATACAAACAGGAGAGGGCAGAGCTGGGGGAATCTAGTTAGAGACACAACCTATGTCAGAGTCACGATCCTCAAGCACAGGCCCCATTTATAACCTGTTCTCTAACTTTGTTTATCTCTGTAAACATTCACAGGAGCGCCTTAGTTTCCAGAAGTTGGGGCCTTATAGTCATTATTTGTCTTTGGAGAAAACAAGATTATGTACCTTTAATTCCTCTTCTCAGAAAGTCGACACCGTAATAGGTCGCTCTTCCCTGACCTTCTGTCTCCCACCTGGTGGGGCTGCTGTATTTTCACAGTTTCCTGTTGGCCCTGGCTCTGTAAGCACAACCAACCAAGGTGGGATCTTTGATGATATGGGGCAAAAGGAAGATCAACCAGTGACGTGGAATATTATATAGAAATATGGGCTTGAGCATCAAAAGTAACTGAGAAACAGAAGCAGTTAAGGCTCTCAGAGAGGGGAGGGGGCAGCACAGGGAGTGGTGATGGGGGGACACACCAAGAGGCATTGTCACATAAGTCCCCTGTCCTCTTTCTTTATTGCTTCAATAACTTTTTACGAAGTAAAACACATTAGCTGGCGTGTCACTGAATGTTTAAAATCTCAGAGGCAAAAAGGATCACCAAAGAAAGGAACAAAGAAAAGCAAGCTCAGCTTTTGTCCTAAGGTGGTTGATTTCTCTCCCAAACCCCAGGTAGCTGAAAGGTGGAAAATCTAGTAACAGAATCGAACACGTCTAATCTCTTTTATAACAATGTTCTTATTTTAGCCCATGTCATCAGGGGTAATGGCTGAAAATAGTGACAAATACAACATCAATAAACATAATAATAATTGATTTTCCAGAGATGAAAAATTTGAAATTAGTGACCATTTCCCCCCAGAGCATTGGTTGATTAATTTAACGTTCATCTTAGTCTTTCAAAGATATCCTCTTACTGCTGATCTGCTTGGCCATGCCTTGTGATGGGTTTTGTGGTTAGGACTCCATGGTATAAAGTATATTGCACAATTCTGCAGCTTTTTCAAATTTATTTTATTCAAGTATAGTTGATTTGAAATGTGTTAATTTCTGCTAAACTGCAAAGTGATTCAGTTTTATACACACACACACATATATATATGCTTTTTTCATATTCTTTTCCATTACAGTTTATCACAGGATATTGAATACAGTTCTCTGTGCTATACAGTAGGACCTTGTTGTTTATCCATTTTATACCTAATAGTTTGCACTTGCTAGTCCCAAACTCCCAATCCATCCCTTCTCCAACCCTCTTCCCCTTGGCAACCATGAGTCTGTTTTCTGTATCTGTAAGTCTTTTTTGCAGATAAGCTCATTTGTGTCATGTCCTTTTGTAAATAAGTCCACTTGGACCATTTTTAGGTTCCACCCGTGAGTGATGTCCTACGGTGTTTGTCTTTCTCTTTCTAACTTGCTTCACTCGCTCTGATAGTTTCTAGGTCCATCCACGTTGCAGCAAATGGCACGATTCCTCTCTTGTTAGGACTGAGTAGTATTCCATTATATATGCATACCACACCTTCCTTATCCACCCATCTGTTGATGGACTCTTAGGTTGCTTCCATGTCTCAGCTACTGTAAAAAGAGCACTGCGGTGAACATTGGGGTGCATCTATCTTTTTGAATCAGAGTTTTCTGGGGATATATACCCAGAAGTGGGATTAAAAGATCATAAGGCAACTCTAGTTTTAGTTTTTGGAGAAACCTCCATACTGTGTTCCATGGTGGCTGTACCAATTTCCATTCCCACCAATAGTGTAGCAGGGTTCACTTTTCTCCACATCCTCCTCAACATTTGTTATTTGTAGATTTTTTTAATGATGGCCATTCTGACCTGTGTGAGACAATATCACATTGTAGTTTCGATTTGCATTTCTCTAATAATTAGATGGGGAAACAGTGGAAACTGTGTCAGACTTTATTTTGGGGGGCTCCAAAATCACTGCAGATGGTGACTGCAGCCATGAAATTAAAAGACACTTACTCCTTGGAAGAAAAATTATGACCAGGCTAGATAGTATATTCAAAAGCAGTGACATTACTTTGCCGACTAAGGTCCGTCTAGTCAAGGCTATGGTTTTTCCTGTGGTCATGTNAAAACAAGATTATGTACCTTTAATTCCTCTTCTCAGAAAGTCGACACCGTAATAGGTCGCTCTTCCCTGACCTTCTGTCTCCCACCTGGTGGGGCTGCTGTATTTTCACAGTTTCCTGTTGGCCCTGGCTCTGTAAGCACAACCAACCAAGGTGGGATCTTTGATGATCAACATCAATCCACAGACAGAAAGGGGACAAGAGTGTCCACTTTCTCACTTAGGGTTTATGATTCCGAGTCACAGCATTTCTAGGAGCGAGCACAGGTTTCTGGAAGTGACACATACGTTTGGTTATCTGGCTTGTATTAATTTGCTATAGCTGCCATCACAAAGTGCCACACAGCCTGAGTGGTTAAAACAACAAAACATATCATCTCACAGTGCTGCAGGTGAGAAGTCCAAAAATCAGCATGTCAGCAGGTGAGTTCCCCTTGAAGGCCTGCAGAGAAGGACCTGTTCCAGGCTTCTCCTCTGGACTTGCAGATTCGATCTTCTCCTTATGTCTTCATATATATGTATCTTCCCTCTGTCACTGTCTGTTTCTATGTTCAAGTGTCCCCTTTTAATCAAGACCCCAGTCATATGGGACTATAGGGCCCACCCAAATGGCATCATTTTAACACTGATGCAAAGACTCAGTCTGCAAATAATGTCCCAAATGTTAGGATTTAACATGTGAGTTTTAGGGTACTCAATTCAACCTCTGATATAGCTCATATAAGGAACACCAGGTTTAAAAAAAAATTTGGTTTTTGGTAACGGTGACCAGTAGCCCCACCAATCTCTGGTCTGTCTCCTATACAGTTTCCCAGCCCAGCTCCAGTTCTACACCACAAAAGGTCCAGGGTTGCCAGGAATCCCCTCACTTTGCTGGAAGCTATGCTACAAGACAACATTTTGACTCATAGAGCCAAGCCTATGAGGACAGACTGGATTCATAACAGGCTCTCTCGTAACTGGCCTCCTACAGTCCGGCCAAATTAATAAGAAATAGCTAGTACATTGGAGACCTTAGTAAGACACATGCCCTTTAAGGGTGAGAGATAAACCCTATGAAGATTCAGGACTTATTATACCAGTAAAACTTTTAGGGGTCCAGCACATCCAAAGTAAAGGACAAAATATTGCATGTTGTATCAGCCATTACAAAGAAGAAAGCCCGAAGGCGACTTCAAGGACTGCTTTATGACAGTCTCCACTAACAAAGGCTAATCTGCCATTAGCAGTAGAAGTGATACAAACAATGCTAGGCTTTCTCTTTACATAAGTATTTGTTGAGACTCTCAAAGGGTTACTGGCAACTAAAGTGAACAAAAAACATAAGACTTGATTCAATTTCCAGGCAGTGTATCAGTTAGCTATTGCTGCATAACAAACCACACCAAAACTTAGCAACTTAAAACAACAACCATTTATTTAGCCCATTATTCTTCAGGTCAACAATTTAGGCTGGGCTTAGCTGGATAGTTACTCTGATTTTGCCTCTGTTTATCATGCCTGTGCATTTAGCTACCAAGATAGCCAGGGACTGGCTGGTTTTGGATGGTCTCTGCTAGGAAATCCTACCTTTGTTCCATGTGGTTGCCCATCTTTCAACAGAATACCCTGGTCTTATTCACAGAGTATCCAAGAAAGAAGAGCCATGGATGAGCCCTTTTGAGCACTTGTGCTAGGCTCAGAAATGTCACACTTCACTTCTGCTGAGTTCTGGTAGTTAAAGAAAGTCACAGGGCAGCCCAGATTCGAAACTGACTCTGACTCTACCCTTAGATGGGAGAGTTGCAAAGTCATATTACAGTGAACACAAGCAAAAGGGAAAACAAAACATGATGACCCTTTTTGCAATCTACCAGTCTGCCAGTTTTGTATGAACTGACATTTTCTGGGCTCCCAAAGAAGAGAACCTCCTGCAAGAGTGAGGGAAGCAGAAGCCTGATCAGATTTCTAGGCCAGTAGGAATTCCTAAACAAGTCTGATGACCCACTTTTAAAAATGCAGCAGGAAAGCCCTGACCTTTGCTTTTCTTCTCTCTGAACTCACTCTACCCTCTGAAATGACCTCTATTCCACTTGTCCTCTTTAGAGTCAATTTAGAAATGGCTCTATGACTTCTTCCTTCAGAACAGAGCAAGTTGGTAAACACACTGAAAGAAGGTGGACCACTTATCCAAGTAAAATAGGAATGACGCCCTATCACCTACCTGGCACCCTCCTGAGTGATTTTATCACAACCTCTGATTCAAAAGAGAAGAAAAACAAGTGGTCTGACACAGAAATTGAACTAAAACAGTCTTAAGTCTGCACTCACAAGAAATGAGAAAAAAAAAGAAAGAAAGGAGAAAATCCACAAAATGTTGGGGTATGGAGCCAAAAGTACTATATGTTCTTGGGAATCTGATCTTGACAATGAATCTTGCAAGACGGCTGCCAGAGTGAGCTAGAGGGTGAGGGGAATTAAGTGATAAGAAAGTTCTCATTAGAAAATGACCATATATAAGCTCTTATATTTCTTCTTTGAGAAGTGGAATTTGATGAAACAAAGCACAATTTCCTAAATCCCAAATTCTATTTTTACTTTCATTTGTGAAATTACTTTCTCTGCTTCTTCATGTTTTCTGACTCTCTTTTATCTCCCCGTTTTTCTTTTCTATTCTTCTTTAAAGAGCAGGAATTTTCAAGCTGTGCTTCCTTGTCAAGTCAAAAGGCCAAAGAATCAGAACACATGCATGGGTATTTTAGTTCCTGTCTATTGGGAAGCCTGACATGCTGCAATTCATGGGGTCGCAAAGAGTCGGACACGACTGAGCGACTGAACTGAACTGATTTCAGAACATGATGAGGTCATGTAGATTTTTCAAGGTAGAGAGTTGCTCTATTACCTAATCATGTCTCTAAGAAGTAGAATTTGGAAGNTGACATGCTGCAATTCATGGGGTCGCAAAGAGTCGGACACGACTGAGCGACTGAACTGAACTGATTTCAGAACATGATGAGGTCATGTAGATTTTTCAAGGTAGAGAGTTGCTCTATTACCTAATCATGTCTCTAAGAAGTAGAATTTGGAAGGAAAAAAGGAAGTAATTAGGCCTCTCCCTCGTAAAATGCCTTTAAAATGTGGATTTAAGAAAACATATACTCCAAAGTCAAACAGAACCAGCAGAAAAAGCCTCCAGATTTCAAAACACAGTGGGTGTGGGACTTGAAGAAAATTTAAAGAGACTAGAGCTATAAACCAATCTGATCCCCTGAATTAACCAGATTCCAGCCCAACCTCAAGAAGACACCATCTCCAAGAACCACCATGCTAAGGACAGTTCTTGGATGCAATCAACATGATGCTCTAAATTGACCTTGCCTTGATGAGTTTTTTGTATTCAAACAGTTCAAAAAAAAAAAAAGATGGGAGGCAGCTTAGCATGTATGAAGTGCTCAGACCCACATCAGATTTCCTGTATCTGAGTCCCAAATCTACCAGTGTTAAAGGTTGAACTGTGCCCACTCCCTGGCTCCCAAAACTCATAGGTTGGAGTCCTAAGCCCTCAACACCTCAGAATGTCACCTGATGTAGAGACAGAGTCTTTATAGGGGTAATCAAGTTCAAATGAGATCACTAGAGTGGACCTCAATGCAATATGACTGGTGTCTGGACACACAGGCCACACAAAGGGGAAACACCTAGTGAAGATGAAGGCAAAGATCGGGGTGATGACTCTACAAGCCCGGGAACACCAAAGATGGCCAGCAAACCACCAGATGCTCAGAGAGAGGTCTGCACCAGGTTCTCCCTCCCAGCCTCAGAAAGAATCATCCCTGCAGATGACTTGATCTTGAACTTCCGGCCTTCAGAACCATGAGACAATCCATGTCTATTGTTTAGGCCACTCAGCATGTGGTTCTTTGTCATGGCAGCCATGTATACAAACAAATACACCCAGTTATCATATATCTGTTGATACAGAGCAGGACCCTGGGGGTCCCAGGGCACAACAGTCTTTCCGTGCCCTCCCCACCCCTGACTCCCCCACCCACCANTTGGAAAAGACCCTGATGCTGGGAAAGATTGAAGGCGGAGGAGAAGGGGATGACAGGATGAGATGGTTGGATGGCATCACCGACTCCATGGACTTGAGTTTGAGTGAGCTCCGGGAATTGGTGACAGACAGGGAGGCCTGGCATGCTGCATTCCATGGAGTTGCAAACAGTCTGACCCGACTGAGCGACTGAACTGAACTGAACTGAGGGCGGGGTCTTGGTTTCCCTCAAGGGCCACACATAGCAATATCTTTGCACTGTTTTGCAGATACAGAACTCCCCACCAGGTGGGAGAAGTTAACAAGATGCTGCACAAACACAGAGCCCCCAGACCTGTTGGAAGCAGAAGGTACATGATACTGACTCCCATTTATATCACCACCAATCAATCAAAGAACATCCACAAACTGGCATGCTCCCTCTGAACTAAACTCCCCACAGGCTGGGGCACACGACCAGTTTTGAGGGAATTAGCCTGCTGTAGTCCCCTACGCCTGGTAAAGCAATAAAGCTATTCTTTTCTACTTCACCCCAAATTCTGTCTCTGAGATTTAATTTGTCATCAGGGTACAGAGGCCAGATTCATCTTCACTGTGGCTCTGGGTACGGCTCTGGATACATGTGGATAATAGTGCCCAAAGCAGATGCTGTTAGAAGGATTAAATGAATGAATATGTGCAAATGCTTCAGGTAGAAATGGACACAAAGGAGGCCATATATGTGTTTGCTAAATAATATTTTTAAATCAACATCTACACCAGTCTTTATAGGAATTACTAATTTGTCTGACTTTGCAGCCTGTGTGGGATTAGAGGTGGTTTTTAAAAATTCTTTAGGAAATCTAAATGCCATTACTTATTCCAAGCATGGCCAACAAACTGTTATAACTAGAGCTATGTTGTTGTCTTCGTTTTTCTTTCAATAGTGTGATCTGGCAGGACCGAGGGCCGTTAGGTTTCTAATAAATTATTAATCTGGGAGTTAATAATTCATGTTAATTGGTGCTATAAGTCACTTTCTCTGGCAAATGTGAGCAAAGGTCATAACTTTTTAACAGCAGAGGTGAAACCTTTTCTAAGTTTCTTTTTCCGTGTGCGATCATGGAAATATTAAGATATGGAAGGAAAATTTTAACCAGAGCTGGGGAAACAAGATAATTCCAAGGGTAAAAGGTCTAGCCCTTCAGTCGGGTTTCATGGGCTAGCACTGTGTCCACAGGCCCAAAAGAAGGAGAGAAAGGGATCCAGAAAACAGAGGCCACCAGCCCCGCAACAGCCTTCCCAGGGAGGACACGGCCACGCAGGTTTGTGAATCTTTGACAAGATGACATAAAAAAATTGTAAGTGCTGATTCACTCTCGATTAAAAAAAATCTTTTTCAGAAACTACAACAAGACATTTTAGACAGTAGTGCGCCAGTGGGATTTTTTTTTTTTTTTGCAGCAAATAATAATTCTTCTAAATTACAAGGCATAGTTTTAAATATAACAGGCCCAGAATCCTAGGCAAATCCTTCTCACTATGGACATCTTTGATTTTAATTAATGTATGTACACTCTGCCTTTTTTTTAATTCCAGAAAGAGTTTGAGGTTATTCATGAGTGTAGACCACAGAAAGCAAGAAATTACAGGTCTATTTTTTTTCCTGTTACCTTTTAAAATTTTATTTATTTTAATTGGAGTGTGTTTTAAATGTTGTGCTAGGTTCTGCTGTACAACAATGTGAATCAGCTATAAGTAGACATATACTCCTTCCCTCTTGAGCCTCCCTCCCAACCCCNCAATAATAGATACATTAATGAGAGAAAAACACACACCTGCTAAATGTCTGATGGACAACCAGAAAGATAAATTATGGAAAATCCATGATAATAATATTATTTTAAATAATACACACAAATATGTTAATTTGACAGTAATACAGCATTCATAACTGTCTCTTATACACATCTAGATGTGTATAAGAGACAGACCCACCCCTCTAGGTCACCAGAGAGCACTGAACTGAGCTCCCTGTAATATGCAGCTATCTACTTTACACACGTGTGAGCCGCTCAGTCGTGTCTGACTCTTTGTGACCCCATGCACTGTAGCCCACCAGGCTCCTCTGTCCATGGGATTCTCCAGGGAAGAACACTGGAGTGGGCTGCCATGCCCTTCTCCGGGGGTCTTCCTCACCCAGGGATCTAACCGGGCTCTCCTGCGTTGCAGAGTCTTGACCATCCGAGCAGCCAGGGAGGCGCACTTTGCACGGGGTGGTGTACATGTCAGTGCTACTCTCTCCATTTACCCAACCCTCTCCTTCCTCCCCTGTGCCCACAAGTCCGTGCTCTACATCTGTGAAAGGCTTCACACCTTGATAAATGTGCAATTACTGTGCAAACTTACTGATTCGCCCTTGGGTCCAAGAGGCAGTCACTAGTGGCCCAAATGTTCTGAGTGTTTTCTGCCTTTGTTAGCCTTGATCATTGCCTGAAATCTTCATAGCAAGTCACAGACTGGTGTCATGAACAGACATTTGCCCACTTGGAGAATAAAATTCTTCTTAGTAGATTTGTTTGCAGTTTTGACTAAAAGATGTCAAATATGCAAAGAATGATGTATGAGGACTTAGGATAAAACAAAATGGAAACCACCAGTTTAAAGAGTTTCAGGGCTAGAAGTCAAGCCATCTAGCTCTTGTTTTCCTAAAGAAAATTTGAATCGCATATGCTTTTCATTGTGCGCCTTTCTGTCATTTACATACTGGAGAAATGTATATTTGGCAACAAGTCTTATTTTTAGGAGTCCTTGAAACTTGCCCTTTGAAAATGTTTTCGTTTCTGGCACATATGTGTATTTTCAGCAGAATGAAAATACAAAGCAAAAAAGAAAAATATGTACAGAAAGGAATGATTTTTCCAGCCCCGTGGAGCACAATAAGAAAGCAATCATTCAGTTGTGACTTTAAAAATGGATTCGTGCCTGGATTTTCCAAGTATTTCCTAATAAATGACCATTTCTCTACAGAAGTGAACTAATGTAAAGAGACAGGTTGTTCCAGTGCCAGAACTGAGCAAGCAAAAGGGATGGAGGTTGTATTTTTATAGGAGGAACTTGACCAAATAATACCCACTCTGTTTCCCTGCAGTCCCTTGGGCTGATGCAGAAGAAGGTGTCATATGCCCGTTGCGTGGCTTGGAGCATGTTTTCCTGGCCTGACTCTCCATCACCACCAGACTATTATTTGCAATCAGTAACAAAGATTCATCCTTGTGTCCATCAAGCAACAAGGAAAATCTTTGTCACTTAGTGTAAATAATAGCTACGCTTCACATGAGAAGATGCAAGAAGGATGGCCTTCACCGTAGACTTGGGTGGATTCAGAACAGGCTTTATGGAACCTTCCAGCCTGTCGACCATTTAAAATTCCAGAACTCCAACAGAGGTGGGTGGTCAGCCAAGTGTTCCCTTTTGTGGTTGGCTTCTGTTATTAAGAGCAATGGAGTAAGGCTAACCTCTTAGTGCTTAAAAGTATTCAGTCTCATTTAAAATATGCCTTATGAAAGCTAAACAGGCACATACCCCAAATGCAACCTTGGACTAGATGTTGTATTAAAGGAAAAATGTAATGATCTATTACTTGGATAAAATTGGAATATGGACAGCAGATTAAAGTCTTATATTGTTGTTAAATTTACTGAATTTGATAAGTGGTATGTGTTGATGGAAGAAAATAATTACCCTTGTTCTTAACAAAATACACTAAAGTATTTAAAGATGACAAGTCACAATGTATGCAATTTACAAGCATTCAGAAAAGTATTATTTTATGTCTACCTATATGCACATGTACATGTCTGTGTATACACACATGTATCTGTGTATATATGTGTGTATATGTACAGAAAGAGAGCACCAATGGGAAAGCAAATGGAGTGAAATGGTCACGACAGGTGAATCTGGGTAAAGAATATTTATTGCTCTTTGTAAATATTCTTGTTGGAGTTTTCCTGTAAGTTCAAAATTACTTCCAAACAAAAAGTGTATTTATTTTTGAAATTATGTTTTGAAGAAGAGTTGGAGGATGAAGAAACCAAAGCAGATGTAAACAATTTATATCTTAGGAAATACTTGTCTGTGAGATGGGCAGAGGGCAGCTCCTTTCCATCCTCAGTTATGAGCTGACATCATAAACGCCCTTTGTACGTCCATCCACCTGGCTCATTCTTATCTCTCCAGTTCTCCTCATCAGTAAACAACCTTTAAAAGCATTGGGCTGGCCCCAAAATATCTACAAACAAGAAGCACTAGAGTGAGCATCTTGGTGCAATGGTGCACAGCATTGCCTTGGCACTGAGACCTTTCCTTCCTGATGCTGAAATATCACCTGAATCGGGTAAATACAATTCATTAAAGTTCAGTATTTTAAAACTTAAAGCACCTTTGAAATAGATGGCTATAGTCCAAACAAACGTATTAAACAATGTTTTCTAATAGTAATTATTATTATAGTTCTATTCTAAGCTTTCCAAATATATTGACCCATTTATGCCTCGGAATCTTAAAGGAGAGGTATTATGATTATTTCCAATTCACAAATGAAGAAACCAAAGCGCAGAGAGACTAAATATCTTGCCCAGGGTGACAGAGCTGGAAAAGCGCCAAATTTGAACCTGTATGGTCTGACTTCATAGCCTACATTCTTAATGACCATGTTAGACTTCTCAACTAACCCTCCTAGGACCCAGACATCTGTCGACCTGCTAGCCCTCTGAAACCATTCTAATAATCCTCATCGATGGGTTAGGATGTCACTATAGATGTGGCACTGTCTTTGTTTAAAATCCCATTACCAGAATTTCATAAAACAAACTTCTATTGAAAAGTCAAATTTACTCCGTGGCCACTATTATGAATCTAAGGCCAAACTCATTGTATGCTGAGATCAGTCAGTTCAGTCGCTCAGCTGTGTTCAACTCTTTGCAACCCCGTAGACTGCAGCATGCCAGGCTTCCCTGTCCATCATCAACTCACAGAGATTGCTCAAACACATATCCATTCAGTCGGTGATGCCATCCAACCATCTCATCCTCTGTGGTCCCCTTCTCCTCCTGCCCTCAATCTTTCCCAGCATCGGGGTCTTTTCCAGTGAGTCAGTTCTTTGCATCAGGTGACCAAAGTATTGGAGTTTCACCTTCAGCATCAGTCTCTCCAATGAATATTCAGGACTGACTTCCTTTAGGATGGACTGGTTGGATCTCCCTGCAGTCCAAGGGACTCTCAAGAATCTTCTTCAACACCACAGTTCAAAAGCATCAGTTCTTTGGCGCTCAGCTCTATTTATGGTCCAATGCACACATTCATACACGACTCCTGGAAAAATGATAGCTTGGACTAGACAGACCTTAGTTGGTAAAATAATGTCTCTGCTTTTTAATATGCTGTCTAGTCTTGTCATAGCTTTTCTTCCAAGGAGCAAGTGTCTTTTAATTTCCAGACTTCAGTCACCATCTACAGAGATTTTAGAGCCCAAGAAAATAAGTTCTGTCATTGTTTCCATTGTTTCCCCATCTGTTAGGCTGTAGTGTAGTGCAGGGCAGCGTGTAGCCGCTCAGTCGTGTCCAACTCTTCGCGACCCCGGGGACTGTAGCCTACCAGGCTCCTCCCTCCAGGGGATTCTCCAGGCAAGAGTACTGGAGTGGGTTGCCATTAAAGATGAAATAACTAATTGCTTCTCCATGAACACTTCAGTGATTTTCTTATAACCCAAAATAATCTGTCCCCTTGAAATCTACTGTGGCTCATTAGGTGGCATTTGGTTCCTTAACAAGAGGAAATGTACTAGTTCCATGAGCATAATTCCAAAAGATGAAATAACTAATTGCTTCTCCATGAACACTTCAGTGATTTTCTTATAACCCAAAATAATCTGTCCCCTTGAAATCTACTGTGGCTCATTAGGTGGCATTTGGTTCCTTAACAAGAGGAAATGTACTAGTTCCATGAGCATAATCCCTGAGGGACTTGACCTAAGGCTTGTTTTCTTAGTTTGGCTAGTATTTCACATGGGTTTGCATCTAGAAACCTATTTTCAGACTTCCTTGGTGGTACAGTGGGTGAGAATCTGCCTGCCCTTGCACAGGATGCAGGTTCAATTCCTGGTCCAGGAAGATCCACATGCAGAGGAGCAAGTAAGCCCCTGCAGCACAGCTACGGAAGCCCGGGTGTCTAGCGCGCACGCTCTGCAGCGAGAGAAACCACCACCATAGAAGCCTTGGAGCTCCATGAAGAGCAGCCCTCGCTCGCTGCAGGAGAGAAAGCCAGCGCAGCAGCAAAGACCAGAGAAATCCATACGACCGACCAAAAATAAAGGAATGAACAAACATGGCTGTTCAAGAAAAAGAAACCAACTTTCCCCTCTGAGGAAGCCTGTGGCCCATGGTAAACCTGTCTTTTTTTTTTTATTCTATTTTATTTTGTTTACTGACAGAGAGTTGATTTATGTGTCCGTTGTATAACAAAGTGATTCAATTACAGATAGAAAGGTATTCTTTCTCCGATTCTTTTCCATTGTAGGTTACTACAAGATACTGAATGCGGTTCCCGGTGCTATACACAGTAGGTCTTTGTGTACGGAGTAGTATCTGTTAATCCCAGATTCTCCGTTCATCTCTCCCCTTGCTTTCCCCTTTGGTAAGCTTGTTTGTTTTCCATGTCTGTGAGTCTGTCTGTGTTTTATAAATGAATTCATTTGTATCATATTTTAGATTCCACATGGAAGTGATATCGTACGGTATTGGTCTCTCTCTGACTTGCTTCACTCAGTATGACACTCTCTAGGTCCATCCATGTCGCTGCAAATGGCATTCTCTCATTCTTCCTAATGGCTGAGTAGTGACTCAGACGGTAAAGAATCTGCCTGCTATGCAGGAGACCCAGGTTTGATCCGCGGACGGGGGAGATCAACTGGAGAAGCGAATGGCTATGCATGACAGTATTCTTGCCTGGAGAATTCCATGGACAGAGGAGCCTGGAGGGCCACAATCCATGTGGTTGCAAAGAATCAGACATGACTGAGTGACTAACACACATACAGTATTGCTCTATATACAAAGATATATAGAGATACACACACATACACAGCGCATCTTCCTTATCCACTCATCTCTCCATGGACATTTAGATTGCTTCCATATGGTACCCCTCCTTGAAATAAGCAATCACTTACTTCATGTAATAGAAGTAGTGGTCAGTCAGTCAGTCAGTTCAGTCGATCGGTCGTGTCTGACTCCTTGCAACCCCGTGAATCGCAACACGCCAGGCCTCCCTGTCCATCACCACCTCCTGGAGTTTACTCAAACTCAGTAGTAGCAGCCGTAGTAGTACTGGTGATGGTGGTAGTGGGAGCTTCCCAGGTGGCACAGTGGTAAAGAATCCACCTGCCGATATAGGAGATGCAGGAGAATGCAGGTTCTATCCCTGGATCAAGATTGCCCAGAGTAGGAAATGGTCACCCAATCCAGTATTCTTACTTGGAAAATCCCATGGATAGAGGAGACTGGTGAGCTACAAATGAATTCAAAAATAGTAGGACACAACTAAGTGACTAAGCAGGATCCCCCTCAATAACTGAGCCAAAGAAGCAGCATCCAGTGATGACAAGAGGCCTGAGAGCTTCCTCTGACTCATTTGAACTTTGGCCTGAATAGGCAAAGCCCTAATATACTGACACAGTCGTGACCTGGGCATGACGTTGTTTCTGATGAGTCTGTTTCTGAGTGGTTAGACTAGACTCAGCCAGGCCAGATTTAACTCTGATATCCCACCACACTTTGTTGGGTCACAAAACTTTCACAAAATTAAGTCAGGCAAACCAGGGCTTAGCTGACTAGTCACAAGCATTTAGGAAGAGCGGTGGTAAAAAAAAAAAAAAAAACAGAGATGCTTCTCAAGGTTGACAAGCACTCTCCTTGCTGTTCAATTATGCCCTGTTTATTCTGCATGCTTTATTTCATCCATCAGTCTCTTTAGATATCCCTTTTGAATTATGTATAGTAGGGATATTTCTTATCAAACACCAGGCTCTAGACATTCATAACTTTCATGGGCCCAGAATATAAAACTTAATGTTGCCTTAAAAATATCTCTCAAAGATCTTGACTTTGCCAAATTGTATCGTGTCAGAGATCATACATAGAGTAATGCCACTAACCAAAGGCATCTTTCATGTAGCATCATAAATTCAATGTCTCTTTAGAACATGACTCAATGTAATTTTTTCCTAACAACTTGGTATCTTAATGTCTTTATCCTCTGCTGATATCAAAACTCCAGGAAAAATACAGTGTTTAAGAAACACTACAATGTTCCCTGAAAATATATAGCACAAAAATTTTACAGACCAAATACAGAACTAATCATTCTTTCCTCCTCTTTCTGTTTCTTTCTTCCTATCTTCTACCCTTTCTTCTTCTAAGAGCTTTCAAATAAAAATTCGAAAAGGAGGAAACTTCCCAAATAAAACTAAACAGACAAAGTCAATGACATAGTATTTAATTCTGTAAGTGTAAGTAAGTAAGTGTTAATCGCTCAGTCGTGCCCAACTCTTTGCAACCCCATGAACTGCAGTCCACCAGGCTCCACTGTCCATGAGATTTTCCAGGCCAAAGAAACTGGAGTGGGTTGCTATTTCCTTCTCCAGGGGATCTTCCCAACCCAGGGATTGAACCCAGGCAGATTCTTTACCGACTGAGCAATCATAAAATAATGCTTTGTGTTAAAAACATTTTAAAAAATATGAAAAGTTGTAAGAGTGAAATTAAAACCACTCAGAATTACATTAACCAGAAATGATCATTTTTCTGTAATAAATATAGCTAAATTGGAATTAAATAGTATAAACAATATACTCTAGTTTGGTGTTTTTTTTTTTCCCTTTAAGATAGTGGAAGCGTGTTACAATTGATTTAGTGTACTTTGCAAACATGACTTTTCATAGCTGTGGTAAGTGTCTCATATGTGGATGGTAATAATATTGGCGTAACTATCTTCTTGTTGCTAGAAACATAAGTCTTAATAATGTATTGCTATTATAAATAACATTGTGACAAACATCTTAAGGTACCACTGGGTTGTTGATAATCCTTCACAACAGCATGAGCCATGGGCTTCTTCTCAGCTACTATGTGGATATGGATTGCTGATTTTCTGACTTGGACTGCTGAGAAAATGTTCTTGGCTAGCTAAGACACTTTTCTAAGGAAAATATTACAAAGCTTATTTTCAGTTATCCTTGATAATGGAGGGAAAAAAAGAGATGAAAACCCCAATTTCATGTACTTTCTGCTGGTCCTAAAGATGTGTAAGAACAGATCCAAGAATTCCTAGACACTGTGGGTGGCCTTGAGGGGCTATTTTTATAACTAATTCTGTTCACTTTCTTTTGTGCCAGTCAGAAGTTTGGCCGATGAATCCTTTTGCCCCCTCTCCCCGCATTTGAGAGATTAGTCAGTGTTACAGCCTACATGAAGAGAGATTATTTTTCCTTAGACAAGTCACAAACACAGGAAGGAGGACTATATACAAGATGGAAATGCAGTTAATTTTGTCTATGCCCTGAAAGTAGCTCATGAAATTTCCAAGCCAAAGGAAAAAGACAAAGATTGTTGGGTGAGAGGCCGGAGTTGGGAGCCAGGAGAGCTGGATGGTGTGATAAGGCAGAAGAAAGGGGTGGGGGGTGGCCCTGGCGGCCAAAGGGTCAATGACCTGCAGGAATCAATGGGGGCGGGGTTTCCTTTTGTCCACAGTTCAGAGGACTTGCTGCTTGGAAACACAGCTTAAGACCTTCATAAGCACTGTGACCAAATCCCTAAACCACAGCCTAAGCAAAGCCTGCAGTGTATCATTGGACATAATTAAAGGTTTGTATCCTATTGGTGGCAGAGGGTGAACCAAGGTGACTTACCAAAAGTAAGTCTTTTCCCATCCCACAAGGCTCAGAATTCTCTTAGATTTGGCGAGGTTCCACGAACAGAAGACAGATGCACATTTACCACGACTTCCTCCATCTTGCGAGAAACAGCATTTTCCTGAGGAACTCAATGTGCTTCTCCAGACATCACTTGTCCTCCCACCCAGAATCTAAAGAAGACTCCGGGAGGAAAAGGGCGGAGAGGCTTTAAAAATGCCTAGACACACACTGAGTCCCTGAGGGCTCTTCCAGTGTGGGTAAGGGCCACCACGGGGCAGAAGGGGACCCGATTTCAGACTGGAGCCCTGGAGACAACGGGGAAGAGGGGGAAGAAGGGGCGGGGGTTGGGGGAGCTCAAGTAGCAGGCTGCTCTTGGCAGGGGCGGCTGCTAATTTTCTTTGGCTGGCTCTGACTACCTGTCTGAAAGCGCAGCAATGCAGGAAGGAAATTTTTCAAGAGATTAAACTATTATTGTTTCCTGTGTGGCTGTCTTCGCTGGTATATGAAAAAAAGCTTTAAGGGCACTTGAAAAGAGATTTGTCTGAATAGCAGGGCTGTTATGATTCATCTCCCCCTCCAGTCGGGATCTGGCCAATTTCCTCAGGAAAGTGGTTGATTAGGACCCATGGATTTATCCATGGCCTAAATATAAGATGTCATAAAGGTGATTAATGGTGAGCTCACCATCAGGGGGAGTTAAGAGTTTGTAAAAGCTATTTTTAACGGTTCGGAGGGAGGAAAAAACCTCATTTGTCACCTTGCCAATGTGTTTCAAGAGTTAAAAAACTTCTTTGTGGCCCCTGATCATTCATGCTACCAACTGTTAAAGGTCATTGTATTTTCCGATTTTACAAGTTTGTTTGAAAAAAATTGATTCAATGTGTTTTGCTGTTTATAGAAAAGTACACGAGGAAAGGAAAATAAAATGTATTTCCACCGTGATTAGTGACTGTTGCTTCTGGTAGCACTTAAATACAATAAACTTGGCTCTTTTTTCCACCCTGCTTTGCTGTTTATGCCCCTGCCATACAAACAGCAATTAATGGAGGGTATGTGGAGACAGTTTTCAGAGCCTAGGCGAAACTGGCCAGGGTTCCCGGATCAGGGGAAATCAGAGTAGTTCAGAAAGCAGACGATGGCCCTGATGGGCACTGATAGTGTCCAGTGTAGCCCAGTGATGTCACATTATCCAGAGATGCCCTAAAATATGAACTCATTGCCCTGACTACTCCACAAGGCAAGATGCTTTCCCCAAACACAAGGCAACCAGCTTTGTTTAAAAGGGACTTAGAGGATCAGCCTTCCTGTAAAGCAGCTACTGAATTCTCTGAAATTGGCAATCAACCATTGGCCAAATCAAGCAGTAGAGCACCAAAAAATATTCACTGGGGGAAAAAAAAAAAAGGTGGCCAGTGTTGGCTAAATATTTGGGCATTTTGTGGATGATGGAAACATGAAGGTATAGGTGCTTTGCTAACGTGTATAGGGTGGGCTTGGTTCAGTCGGTAAAGAATCTGCCTGCAGTGCAGGAGATCAGGTTCAATTCCAGTGTTGGGAAGATCCCCTGGAGCAGGAAATGGCACCCCACTCCAGTATTCTTGCCTGGAGGATGCCATGGACAGAGCAGCCTGGCAGGCTACAGTCTACGGGGTCACACGAGTCACACATGACTTAGCGATGAAACTACTGCTACTGCTATAGGGTGGGTGGGAGAAGGGATGAGTAATTGTTGACATACGTCAATTGCTATCAGCTATTTTGAGTGACTCACAAAAACAAATGAGATGCTTTCTGTGATCCTTGCATCATTTTGTAAGTTGACCTTCATCCACATGGGAAACCTGATATAGTACAAGCTATTCCTTAATTTCTCGATTTGTTTGGCAATTATTTATGGGGACCTGCTAATGGGGCAGGAACACTGACTGCTGGGGAGGCAAATATGACTATATATATACATACACACACACACACACACACACACACACACACACACACACACATACAGGCACTCAGGTTGAGTTAGGGAGAGGTGAAAATTTTTCCTCCAGATTGCTAGAAGGAGAGATAATAGTAGCTCTCATTGCTAACCGGAAGCGTCTGCTGAAGGGTACAACTCAGAAGTTGCAAGAATGGTTCCTTTTGTGTCCTGTTGTCCTGTACTTACTCTGGCTGCCACACCCAAGTGCAAAGGAGGCTGGGAAATGTAGTCTCCAGCTGTGCAGCCTTTGTCCCCTTAAACAATGGAATTTCTATCACTAAAAGGAAGAAAGGGAGAACAGCTACTGGAGGGCAGTCAGCAGTGTTTGCACTGATCGTGTTAAACTATGTCACAAAGGAGCCCAAAAGTGACCATAGATAAAAGAACCAATGGGAGTTTGATGATGTACAGAGCAAAACCAGTGCTCTGTGGCAACCTAGATGGGTAGGATGGAGAGGGAGGTGGGAGGGGGCTTCAAGAGGGAGGGGACGTATGTACACCTGATGCCTATTCGTGTTCAAGTATAGCAAGAACCATCACAGTATTGTAAGGGGATTATCCTCTAACTTTAAAAAAATTAAGCGTTAGCCAGCAAAAATTTTCCGTTGAGTGTGCAAGGCACAAGGCTGCACAATGCAGTCTACAACAAAGGATAAGACACATGATTGTTATTTTGCATTAAGACAGTGTATAATCAACATTGCTAAATATTAGAAAAATGCAAATCAGAACTACAATGGGGTGCCACCTCACACAGGTCAGAATGGCCATCATCAAAAAGTCTACAAATAATAAATGCTGGAGAGGGTGTGAAGAAAAGGAAACCTTACATTGTTGGTGGAAATGTAAACTGGTGCAGCCACTACAGAGAACAGTATAGAGGTTCCTTAAAAAATCAAGAATAAAGTTGCCATATGATCCTGCAATCCCATCCCTGGGCATATATTAAGAAAAGACAAAAACTCTAATTCAAAAAACACATGCACCCCAATATTCACAGCAGCACTATTTATAGTAGCCAAGACATGAAAGCAACTTAAGTGTCCATCAACAGATAAACAGATAAAGAAGATGTCACATATATGTGTGTGTGTGTGTACACACAATGCAGTATTACATTCAAAAGAATGAAATAATGCCATTTGCAGCAACAGAGATGGATTTACAGATTATCATACTAAGAAAAGTAAGACAGAGAAAGACAAATAGCAAGCGATATCACTTATATGTGAAATCTGAAAAAAAAAATGAGACAAGTGAATATATTTACAAAACAGAAAAGAAAAGCTCACAAACATAGAAAATAAACTTTGGTCACCAAAGGGGGAAGGATACAGATGGAGGTGAATAAATTAGGAGTTTGGGATTGACAGATACACACTACTATATAGTCGTATCATGGTGCTAGTGGTAAAGAACCCACCTGCCAATGCAGGAAACACAAGAGACGCAGATTTAATCCCTGGGTCAGGAAGATCTCCTGGAGGAAGACATGGCAACTCACTCCAGTAATCTTACCTGGAAAATCCCATGGACAGGGGAGCCTGGAGAGCTACAGTCCATGGGGTCACAAAGAGTCGAACATGATTGAAGTGACTTAGTATGCACACACTACTATATATAATAGATAAACAACAAGGACCTACTATATGGCACAGGGAACTGTATTCAATGTCCTAAGGTAACCTATAAGGGAAAAGAATCTGAAAAAATAGATACCTATGCATGTACAACTGAGTCACTATGATGTATACCTGAAACTAACGCAACATTGTAAATCAACTATACTTCAATTTTTTAATTGCTTACTTTACATTTAATTATTTATAATATGTGAATATTTCTAAATGCCATCAATTTTCACAGTAAAATAACAATACAATATGTATAAGGTTTGGACAAAAAGCAGTAGAGAATTTAATCGCAAGAGGAGCCAACGGAGATAAGACCATCTTCGCATCTTCAGACTCCAGGAAAGATGGCAAGAGTGAGGAAGATCCCTGGAGCTGACGTTAGCCACTGCTACGGCTGCATCCGCAGCCATATGAGCTCTTCCAGCAGTGAGCAGTAGCCCATCCATCTCTGTGCCCCCGGTGCCTAGTTAAAGCTCATTTCCTGTCACTTACTGACTCCTCATTAACACTGAAGAGAGGGGAAGAACACTTCAGTTGGATTTTAAATAATGGATAAGATGGACAAAGGCCTATCACCAAAGGGCCATTTGACCTTGGTCCCACAACCACAGGGTCTCAAATTTGGACTCTGAAGCTACATATATGACATATAGAGATGACCCACAAGGCTGAGTGATGATGACATTCATCACACAACTTCGATCTCATGTGGCGCTATCAGACTACCACCCTGTGGAACACAATGAGTTAGTTTTTATAAACCTTGTGCCTAACACGAGTATACTGCATGGTGGGTTTTGCATTTGGGTTCCAAGGAATTCGCTTGTCTAATGTAAGCCTAGATATTCTGGAAGATATTCTGGAATATTGGCAATGTTGTTTTGGCATTTCTTCCCTTTGTTGTTGTTGCTTTTGTTTTGCTTTTTATACAGTAAATCCCCTCCATACAAACAGGTTCTATTATGTGAGTGCATTTGTAAGTCCAATTTTGTTCCTTAAGTCCAACAAAGTTAGCCCAGGTACCTAACTAACACAGTCAGCTATAATAGGTGCTGGTAATAGGTTTATGATACTTCCCACAAAAAAAGAGATGAAAACCCCAATTTCATGTACTTTCTGCTGGTCCTAAAGATGTGTAAGAACAGATCCAAGAATTCCTAGACACTGTGGGTGGCCTTGAGGGGCTATTTTTATAACTAATTCTGTTCACTTTCTTTTGTGCCAGTCAGAAGTTTGGCCGATGAATCCTTTTGCCCCCTCTCCCCGCATTTGAGAGATTAGTCAGTGTTACAGCCTACATGAAGAGAGATTATTTTTCCTTAGACAAGTCACAAACACAGGAAGGAGGACTATATACAAGATGGAAATGCAGTTAATTTTGTCTATGCCCTGAAAGTAGCTCATGAAATTTCCAAGCCAAAGGAAAAAGACAAAGATTGTTGGGTGAGAGGCCGGAGTTGGGAGCCAGGAGAGCTGGATGGTGTGATAAGGCAGAAGAAAGGGGTGGGGGGTGGCCCTGGCGGCCAAAGGGTCAATGACCTGCAGGAATCAATGGGGGCGGGGTTTCCTTTTGTCCACAGTTCAGAGGACTTGCTGCTTGGAAACACAGCTTAAGACCTTCATAAGCACTGTGACCAAATCCCTAAACCACAGCCTAAGCAAAGCCTGCAGTGTATCATTGGACATAATTAAAGGTTTGTATCCTATTGGTGGCAGAGGGTGAACCAAGGTGACTTACCAAAAGTAAGTCTTTTCCCATCCCACAAGGCTCAGAATTCTCTTAGATTTGGCGAGGTTCCACGAACAGAAGACAGATGCACATTTACCACGACTTCCTCCATCTTGCGAGAAACAGCATTTTCCTGAGGAACTCAATGTGCTTCTCCAGACATCACTTGTCCTCCCACCCAGAATCTAAAGAAGACTCCGGGAGGAAAAGGGCGGAGAGGCTTTAAAAATGCCTAGACACACACTGAGTCCCTGAGGGCTCTTCCAGTGTGGGTAAGGGCCACCACGGGGCAGAAGGGGACCCGATTTCAGACTGGAGCCCTGGAGACAACGGGGAAGAGGGGGAAGAAGGGGCGGGGGTTGGGGGAGCTCAAGTAGCAGGCTGCTCTTGGCAGGGGCGGCTGCTAATTTTCTTTGGCTGGCTCTGACTACCTGTCTGAAAGCGCAGCAATGCAGGAAGGAAATTTTTCAAGAGATTAAACTATTATTGTTTCCTGTGTGGCTGTCTTCGCTGGTATATGAAAAAAAGCTTTAAGGGCACTTGAAAAGAGATTTGTCTGAATAGCAGGGCTGTTATGATTCATCTCCCCCTCCAGTCGGGATCTGGCCAATTTCCATGGCTCTGACTACCTGTCTGAAAGCGCAGCAATGCAGGAAGGAAATTTTTCAAGAGATTAAACTATTATTGTTTCCTGTGTGGCTGTCTTCGCTGGTATATGAAAAAAAGCTTTAAGGGCACTTGAAAAGAGATTTGTCTGAATAGCAGGGCTGTTATGATTCATCTCCCCCTCCAGTCGGGATCTGGCCAATTTCCTCAGGAAAGTGGTTGATTAGGACCCATGGATTTATCCATGGCCTAAATATAAGATGTCATAAAGGTGATTAATGGTGAGCTCACCATCAGGGGGAGTTAAGAGTTTGTAAAAGCTATTTTTAACGGTTCGGAGGGAGGAAAAAACCTCATTTGTCACCTTGCCAATGTGTTTCAAGAGTTAAAAAACTTCTTTGTGGCCCCTGATCATTCATGCTACCAACTGTTAAAGGTCATTGTATTTTCCGATTTTACAAGTTTGTTTGAAAAAAATTGATTCAATGTGTTTTGCTGTTTATAGAAAAGTACACGAGGAAAGGAAAATAAAATGTATTTCCACCGTGATTAGTGACTGTTGCTTCTGGTAGCACTTAAATACAATAAACTTGGCTCTTTTTTCCACCCTGCTTTGCTGTTTATGCCCCTGCCATACAAACAGCAATTAATGGAGGGTATGTGGAGACAGTTTTCAGAGCCTAGGCGAAACTGGCCAGGGTTCCCGGATCAGGGGAAATCAGAGTAGTTCAGAAAGCAGACGATGGCCTTGATGGGCACTGATAGTGTCCAGTGTAGCCCAGTGATGTCACATTATCCAGAGATGCCCTAAAATATGAACTCATTGCCCTGACTACTCCACAAGGCAAGATGCTTTCCCCAAACACAAGGCAACCAGCTTTGTTTAAAAGGGACTTAGAGGATCAGCCTTCCTGTAAAGCAGCTACTGAATTCTCTGAAATTGGCAATCAACCATTGGCCAAATCAAGCAGTAGAGCACCAAAAAATATTCACTGGGGGAAAAAAAAAAAAGGTGGCCAGTGTTGGCTAAATATTTGGGCATTTTGTNAAAGGGACTTAGAGGATCAGCCTTCCTGTAAAGCAGCTACTGAATTCTCTGAAATTGGCAATCAACCATTGGCCAAATCAAGCAGTAGAGCACCAAAAAATATTCACTGGGGGAAAAAAAAAAAAAAAGGTGGCCAGTGTTGGCTAAATATTTGGGCATTTTGTGGATGATGGAAACATGAAGGTATAGGTGCTTTGCTAACGTGTATAGGGTGGGCTTGGTTCAGTCGGTAAAGAATCTGCCTGCAGTGCAGGAGATCAGGTTCAATTCCAGGGTTGGGAAGATCCCCTGGAGCAGGAAATGGCACCCCACTCCAGTATTCTTGCCTGGAGGATGCCATGGACAGAGCAGCCTGGCAGGCTACAGTCTACGGGGTCACACGAGTCACACATGACTTAGCGATGAAACTACTGCTACTGCTATAGGGTGGGTGGGAGAAGGGATGAGTAATTGTTGACATACGTCAATTGCTATCAGCTATTTTGAGTGACTCACAAAAACAAATGAGATGCTTTCTGTGATCCTTGCATCATTTTGTAAGTTGACCTTCATCCACATGGGAAACCTGATATAGTACAAGCTATTCCTTAATTTCTCGATTTGTTTGGCAATTATTTATGGGGACCTGCTAATGGGGCAGGAACACTGACTGCTGGGGAGGCAAATATGACTATATATATACATACACACACACACACACACACACACA
>SJYX01020323.1:10853-136659 GCA_006410675.1 Oreotragus oreotragus
TGCACTCATCTCACATGCTAGTAAAGTAATGCTCAAAATTCTCCAAGCTATGCCTTAGCAATACATGAACTATGAACTTCCAGATGTTCAAGCTGGTTTTAGAAAAGGCAGAGGAACCAGAGATCAAATTGCCAACATCTGCTGGATCATCAAAAAAACAAGAGAGTTCAGAAAAACATCTATTTCTGCTTTATTGACTATGCCAAAGCCTTTGACTGTGTGGATCACAATAAACTGCGGAAAATTCTGAAAGAGATGGGAATACCAGACCACCTAACCTGCCTCTTGAGAAACCTATTTGAAGGTCAGGAAACAACAGTTAGAATTGGACATGGAACAACAGGCTGGTTCCAAATAGGAAAAGGGGTATGTCAAGGCTGTATATTGTCACTCACCCTGCTTATTTAACTTCTATGCAGAGTACATCATGAGAAACTCTGAGCTGGAAGAAGCACAAGCTGGAGTCAAGATTGCTGGGAGAAATATCAATAACCTCAGATGTGCAGATGACACCGTCCTTATGGCAGAAAGTGAAGAGGAACTAAAAAGCCTCTTGATGAAAGTGAAAGAGGAGAGTGAAAAAGTTGGCTTAAAGCTCAACATTCAGAAAACGAAGATCATGGCATCTGGCCCCATCACTTCATGGGAAATAGATGGGGAAACAGTGGAAACAGTGTCTGACTTTATTTTTGGTGGCTCCAAAATCACTGCGGATGGTGACTGTAGCCATGAAATTAAAAGACGCTTACTCCTTGGAAGGAAAGTTATGACCAGCCTAGATAGCATATTGAAAAGCAGAGATAGTACTTTGTCAACAAAGGTCTGTCTAGTCAAGGCTATGGTTTTTCCAGTGGTCATGTAATGATGCGAGAGTTGGACTGTGAAGAAAGCTGAGCACCAAAGAATTGATGCTTTTGAACTGTGGTGTTGGAGAAGACTCTTGAGAGTCCCTTGGACTGCAAGGAGATCCAACCAGTCCATTCTGAAGGAGATCAGCCCTGGGATTAATTTGGAGAGAATGATGCTAAAGTTGAAACTCCAGTACTTTGGCCACTTCATTCAAAAAGTTGACTCATTGGAAAAGACTCTGATGCTGCGAGGGATTGAGGGCAGGAGGAGAAGGGGACGACAGAGCATTAGATTGCTGGATGGCATCACTGACTCAATGGACGTGAGTCTGAGTGAACTCTGGGATTTGCTGATGGACAGGGAGGCCTGGCGTGCTTCGATTAATGGGGTTGCAGAGTCGGACACGACAGAGAGACTCAACTGAGGGTTAATTCTCCAGTAGTCTAGCTTGTTGGAGTCAGTGCTCCCACTCCAAAGGCTCAAGCTTGATCTCTGGTCAGGAAGAAAGATTGCACTAGTGGTTTTTTATGGCATTAAGTGAGAAGGGGACGACCGAGGATGAGATGGCTGGATGGCATCACTGACTCGATGGACGCGAGTCTGAGTGAACTCCGGGAGTTGGTGATGGATAGGGAGGCCTGGTGTGCTGCGATTCATGGAGTCGCAAAGAGTCGGACACGACTCAGCTACTGAAGTGAAGTGAGATGAAAACAAACACCCAAAAACGAGAAAACAAAGATGAACCCCAGACAAATGGCAGTTACAAAATCAGGCAAGTATTAATTAAAATAATGGAATATACACATACACATATCTACCCATAAGCAAAGTCAAAACTGTCCATCAAAAAAAAAAAAGTACAGTAGACTGATCCAATGAACAAAGTAGTCAAAAATTATATTTACCATTTAAGAACAAAACTAACTAAAACACAAACTGAAAAGCGAAACTAAAGCAAGAATCAAGTGGGAAACAAAGCACTGTAAACAAATCTAACAAATATGCAGAGGAAAGGAATGAAAGAATAGAAAGAAATAATAGATATGTAAAGTTAGATAGAGGTAGATGAAGAAGATTTATATACATTAAAGATTAACTGCAAGGGAAAAAGAACACCAGGAAAAGCAAACAAAGGAAAAACTGTTGAAAAAATAATAAGTTTAAAAATTAAATTTAAAAATAGAGAAAAGAAAAAAAGGGAGAGAGAAAAGATAGAAAGAAAGAAAAAAGAAAACTCCAGAGAAATGCAAAAGCCCAATGTAGAGGCAGAGGTTTTAACAACAATAAAAAATGTGACTGAGAAAAAAAAACTCAAAAGCTTAATTAGATTTCATAGTGCCAATAAAGTTGACAACTACAACGGGGCGGGGGGAGAAAATAAATCTAAAAGAATCTACAGAACAAGTCAATACATAAGAATAATAAATGTTTTTCTTGAGTCACTGCTCTCAGAGTCCTTTCCCTCTTTGGGAGTCACAGTCCACCTCACTTCCTTAGGATGCCCTCCAACACTGTGCTCATCTCTGGACCTGCTGTGGTGGCATCTCAGATTCTAATTGGGCCCTACTCCTGTGTGTTGTTGCCTCCAGTGTCCACAGCTATTAGAACTACTGTGTTTTCTTTTGTGGGAGCTTTCAGTGTTTTTTTATATATTCCGTAGCCACAGAGTCTGCCTAGCTGATATTGTGGATTTAACCTCCAGCATGTACAGCTGGTGGGAAAGTTTTGAGTCTTCTTCCTTAGCCACACTGCCCCAGGGTTTCAGTTGTGGTTTTATTTTCACCTCTGCATGTGGGTTGTCCACTGGGGTTTGCTCTCATGGCTCCCCTGAAGGACTTGGGTTTGCCCCTGTGAGGGCCAGGTGTGGAGGTGGTGCAGCTGCTTGGGTTGCAGGGATTCTGGCAGCACCAGGTACTCAGAGGAGTTGGCGGCTAGGGCAACAGGAAGTATAGTGCTCTAGAAGGGTGTGGCAACCAGTATTGGCCAATATACTCCAGTATTCTTGCCTGGAGACCCGCCCTGACAGAGAAGCCTGGCAGGTCACAGACTATAGGGTCTCAAAGAGCTGGAGACTACCAAAATGACCTTGTGCGCACAGATGCAAGACTTTTTGCCTGCGGCAGCTCTGCCCTAGTGAGAGTTGAGTGTGAAGGTGGCATAGCCACTTGGCTTGCAAGGACCCTGGTGGCGCCAAGTGTGCAGGGACATGGACTGCCTTCACTGCAGGAGTTATGGCCCTATAAGAGTCTTTTTTTGAGCCTCTTATAGCTGGCAATCAGAAGGCCTCTTTGGCCAGTCTTTCTCCATAACTCCACCCATTCAGGCACTTAGAGGTTCGCTTGTCTGGGGTCCTTCTCTGTTATTCAGCGTGTCAGGAACTTAAAGGGTCACCCTGGGTGGGGTCCTACTCTATAGTTCAAAACATCAGTCACTTAAAGGAGCACCTTGGGTGGGGTCCAACTCTGTAGTTCAGTGTGTCAGGCATTTGATGGGCCAGCCTCTCAATTGTTCAGCTTCAGATGCTGGCCTGTTGGGGGAGAGAGGCTATGGTGATGGCTCCACCCCCTACTCGTGACTCAGCAGTATTACCTTGCTTCCATGGCTGCCTGGCTTTCCTCCACAGGCATTTCCCACCACAATCTCCTCCCTCAGATCCCCTTGATCTGTCTCTCTGCAGTCAACAGCAGCCCTCACCCTGGGATTGCCCTGCAATCCCTAAACCCCAGCTCCCAGCTTCTGTGCCTTCCAGGGAACCTGCATCCCTGTCTGGGGTATGTATGGCTACAGCAAGGACTGTCTGATTCTCATTCCATTTAGGCTGCCACAGATCAGCTGTTTCACTCTCAGTCTTAAATGTTTCTCCTCTGACTCAGACAATTGCCCCAATGTGAGGATTGAACCCCTGCTTTCCCTACCTGACTAGTAGGTCCAGTCCTACTAAAACTCCTGCTTTTCCCCCTAGTTCCTTCCTCCTACCCAGTTTTGTGTGGTTCTATATATTATTTTCTGCTGGTCAGGTACTCCTGTCCACTCTCAGCTGGTGTTCTACATGCACTTCTGTGCCTGAAGGTGTATGTCCTGATGTACCCGTGGAGATAGATGTACTCCATGTCCACCTACTCCTCTTCCATATCCTGCTTTTCCCCCTAGTTCCTTCCTCCTACCCAGTTTTGTGTGGTTCTATATATTATTTTCTGCTGGTCAGGTACTCCTGTCCACTCTCAGCTGGTGTTCTACATGCACTTCTGTGCCTGAAGGTGTATGTCCTGATGTACCCATGGAGATAGATGTACTCCATGTCTACCTACTCCTCTTCCATCTTGTTCTTCCCAGATTTTTGCATTTTAAAAACTTTCTGCCACCTTCTTCACCCAATTCTTCCAAAGTTTAGTCCACAGGAACTGAGAAACAGCCTACAGATAATCCTTGTGTGGCTTCCTCATGTGTTTTTGTTTGTTGTTTAAGTTTAAATTTGAATTCTTTAAAAGAGAAAAGTGCTCCCCAGTTTTCCACAAACCTTATAACTCATTGGTTATTCTGCACCCAATCCACTTGATCTGTTCCCACCACCTGTCTGCTCTTTCTAAGCAATTTAAGCTTCCAACATGTGTCTACCACTGGAGAAACAGAGCAGGCAATGAGCGTAGAGCAAACTTCTATTTGAATGGAGAGAAATACAGAGAGGGAAGATAACAGATTTGTATCTCCAAATATTGTCTTAGCCAAATATGGAAAGACAAAGCAGTTGAGGTGTATATGGGATGTCCAGATCCCTAACACACAGCATCCCAAGTTGAAAAACCCCAAGTCTGCTAAACGAATGCAAATCTTTACAACAATGTTCTGGCCTGCTCATCATATGACAACCAGCTCCTTTTGTCATCCCAGCTCTCTCTCAGCCTCACAATCAAACTGCATAACTTGCTCTTCTCTGTATCTTCTCACTTTGTCCTCAGTGATTCAGCTCATTATGTTTACTCCATCTCCAAATGTCCTTTCTACTGATTTCTAGTCAGAAGCTTAATTATCCTTCAAGTAGGAGCTCAAACTCTATTTTCCTATGCTTTTTCAAAAGGTTCTTGTCACCTTTTCAAGTGTAGCTTCCTTTGTCAGCCCATTAGCTATAGAATTATAGCTATAGAATTCTTCAAGAATTCTAGGTCCACTCCTTTGATCCCACTGCATCTCACCTGTGACCACAGTTTCAATTACAACTATTTTGCAGATGGCCCACACATATATATTGCTAGTCCAGTAGTGACCACCTATTTAATTGCCTTTTGAAACATATTTTTAAAATATTTCAAAGGCATCTCAAAATCAACTTACTAATGATCTTTCTCTGCTAAACCTGAGCTGTTTTTTCAATGAGTGAAGGTTGCCCCCATCCAACCATGCTGTTAGCAACTATAAACCTAGGAATCATACAGGATCTTCCCTTCTCTCTTCATCTTCACATAGAAACCATCAAAAATGCAAGTTTTTTTACAAGTGGGGATGACCTGATCAGGCCAACTCAAAATGGTCTTTTCCAACTACTGCAGTGTAAATTGTTGGCATTTGAATTTCCTTCATCAGTATACTTTTGGAAAGCATCATTCATCAACTCTGGGCCATTAATAGTTTGAGTTTCAAAACTGGTCAGGCTGAGAAGGGCATCATGCAAACCAATGATACAACTTCGAGTTAGAGTCTGAGTTCAAATACGAAATTTGGAAAACACTGATGTCTCAGCTTGAGGACAGTCAGGCAGAGAGAATTCTTTCTCACTTAGCCTTTTGTTCTACTTGGCTACTTTTTTTGTTGTTGTACTTTCTTACTTAGCCATTTGTTCAGTGAATTGCATGAAGTCTACCCACACTGGGGAGGACAATCTGCTTTACTCAGTCTATGGATTCAAATGTTAATCTCATCTAGAAATACCCTCAGAGACACACTAAGAAATAATGTTTAATCAAATTCTAAAGATTCCTTGTTCCAGTCAAGTTGACATATAAAATTAACCATCACATGAGTTAAATTTTGACATTTTTCTTCTTACCTGGCCTTGCCTTGCTAATTCATTGGCTTCTACCCTCATGCCACACCAAGTCTGGGTCTACTAAATGAGTACACATCCCTTATTTTCCTGATCAGAACAAGGTCTGTCTATTCCCAGAAGCAAAACATTGTGATAGGACCATTAACTGTTCTCCAAAAAGAAAAAAAAGTTATTAAAAATGAAGCATTTCTGGAAGTTAATTTTATGGAATGCCAACCCCAAAAGATACACTGGGAAAAAAAGAAAGGATGTTTTTGACAATCAAGTGCTATATCCCTCTATTAGTTTTCTATGTTATATAACATACTACCATAAACTCAGCAGCTTAAAGCAATAGTCATGTATTATCTCACTGTTTCTGTGGGTTAGGAGTCCAAGCAGGTCCTAACTGTGCTCTCTGCTGAGATTCTCATGGAGATTCATCATGGTATTGGTTGGGCTGTGTTCTTTTCTGGAGCTCAGGTTCTTCTTCAAGCTTATGCAGTATGAGGCAGAATTCAGTTCCTCTTGGAGATTGCCCTCAGCAACTAGAGACAGAATCTCTCCATGGGCAACCACACATGGCTGCTTGTTTCTCAAGGTCAGCAGGACAACTTCAGTCCCTTTAAGGGACTTTCTCCTGGTTAAGTCAGGTTCATCTGGGATCATCCCATTTTTTTATTAACTTGAAATCAACTGTTTTGAGAACCTTCATACTTTCTAGGTGGTGACACTGGTAAAGAATCCACCCACCAATACAGGAGAAAAGGGTTAGATCCCTAGGTTGGGAAGATCTCCTGGAGGAGGAAATGGCAACTTATTCCAATATTCTTGCTGGGAAAATTCCATGGACAGAGGAACCTGGTGGGCCCATGTAGTCACAGAGAGTCAGACATGACAGAGCACACACACAAACACACACAGAATCATTTGCCATGTAATGTAGCCAAAACATAGGCATGATATCCCATCAACTTCACCAATCTGGCCTTCACTCAAGAGGACAAAATTACACTGCACTCAAATACTCAGGGGTTGGAATCTTGGGGATGACCTTAGAATTCTTCTTTTGACAGCCCAGATCCAGCTTGTGAATTAGCATGTCGCCTCTGAAATATCCTAGAGGAAAGAAATCTGGTTGACTTTCTTCCCACCTATTCACCAAATTTATTTGGCCTCAATGAAAACTTTATTTTCACATAACACCATCATTGTCCTTGAAGTTAGTGTTATGTTTTATCTACGTCTTGGGATATACCAAAACAGGAGGAAAAAAAAAAAAAAGTGGATCACAGTCAGTCCAGGATTCAAATTTCCATCCTGTCACTTCCCTGTGTGTCTCCAGCTTGGGCTTGTTCCCTGAACTCACAGTGACTTGCTAAAATTGCTGCAGAAGAGCAGTGTGCCTGCTTTTGAAGGCTGAAGACATGTAGGTAGTTTTTGTATTCTTCTTAACTACGAAAATAACAAAAATATGAAAACTTTGGGGTTACTGTCAAAGTTGAATAGGTTAAAATTGATGGAGATGTCAAAAAAGTGTCAAGTACGTCTCCTTTTATCAAGCAAACTAATATGGAAAGCTTTCAACCATACAGTGTAAAATATAAACTACCTGATGACTTTGGAACAAGTGCCAAGTTTTTAGTTTGTTTGCTTCTTTGTTTCAAATAAGGTTTATTTTTAATAGATAGAACCTGTAAACAACCTCAGTGTTCATTAACAATTGATGGATAAACAAGTGAACACCATCCATACACAGGGAAATATTACTCAGCAATAAAAAGGTATAACCTATTTATATTCCTAACAGTAAATAATCTCAAAACAATTACGCTTACTGACAGAAGGTAGGAAAAAATCTTATACTGTATTATACTTATAAAAAATTATAGAAAATGTAAACTAATGTGTTATGAAATAAAACAAATCAATATTTGCATGTAGATTAGGGAAGGACAAGAGGAAGAGATCATTAAGGGGCATAAGAAAACTTTTGGGGATAAAGATATATGCATTACCTTCATTGTTGTGATGGCTTTATAGGTACATACATATGTCAAAATTCAGCACATTGTACAATTTAAGTGTTATTGTTGTTCAGTTGCTAAGTTACGTCCAACTCTTGCAACCTCATGGACTGTAGCACACCAGGCTCCTCTTTGTCCACCCGATTTCCCAGGCAAGAATACTGGAGTGGGTTGCTATTTCCCTCTCAAGGGGATCTTCCCAACTCAGGGATCAAACCTGCATCTCTTGCGTGGGAGGCAGATTCTTTACCACTGAGCCACCTGGGAAGCTCCACAATTTAAGTAAGTGCTGTTTATTCAATTCCAATTATAAACCAACAAAGATGTTAAGAGATAAAATGGACCTACATAAAAATCTGGATCTCCCAGTTCTTTGGGAAAATCAACCAATCCTATATATCAACTCAACCATCTCCCACTTTCCATGTCTTGGTAGGCTCAAATCTGCTGCAGAAGCAGCAAAAAGTGGAGAAAATTAAGACCCTGACCACCTAAACACTGGCTGGGTCACAAAACTCATCCAAGACTACAGAGACACTCTTCTCTGCCCTAGGCATCCTGCTTGTGCAGTGATGGCCATAATGTCAACAGTCCATGAAGATACAGGAATCTAGAAAACCTTCAGATTATTTGTTCTGAGACTGACCTTGGTCACAGGAGAAAAAAAGAGATCTGTAGGTCCTGAGAATTTCTGTATACCTTTAACCCACAGAGCCATAGTCACATGAAATTTGTGTATGCCCTTCAGAACAGATACATAAATTCTAGTTTTCCACAGCCTCCAGACTCTCTACTTCTCAATGTTTTGTACACATTATGTTTTTTTTTTAATCTATGTGCTTTATTAACTGTTTTAAAGTTTCTTTTTTTCTCTAAGATACAGTCAAACACACTTTAGGATTTCTAAGTAAAATAACTTTTACCAGAGTTAGCTTTACTAAGTGTTAAGGCTTAAAACTGGAGAAAATAGAAAAACAGAATTTATACCTTTAACCCTTAACTTTTGAACATCAGCAAAAATAACATGATATGCATGAGAACAAGAAATATATCAGTTATGTTTCCCACTTACCCCCTGTATGGCTTATCTACCACTAGATTCTAAACTCCACAGCAGCTATGACTTCTGGTTAGGTCTTAGGAGAAAGCGATCAACAGTGCTGAAGATTATGTGACATATTCCCTGGGAAAAGGGGACTTAGAACATGCTATTTCTAGAAGCACTGAAAGTTGTCATGCCAATTACCTCTTCGTCAAGGTTAGCATAGGGATCATAGGAGATTCTGGCATTGAGGTCGAAAGCTCAGTCTCACGAGTGAAGTGAAGTGAAAGTCGCTCAGTCATGTCTGAACTTTATAACCCCATGGACTATACAGTCCATGGAATTTTCCAGGCCAGAATACTGGAGTGGGTAGCCTTTCCCTTCTCAAGGGGCTCTTTCCAGCCCAGAGATCAAACCCAGGTCTCCCACATAGCAGATGGATTATTTACCAGCTGAGCCACAAGGGAAGCCCAAAAATACTGGAGTGGGTAGCCTGTTCCTTCTCAGTGGATCTTCCCAACCCAGGAATCGAACCGGGGCCTTCTGCATTGATGGGAGATTCTTTACCAAATGAACTATCAGGGAAGCCCTTGGTCTCACAAGGCTGAACAATTTTTTTTAAGACAGATTAGTCACCATTGCCAATTAGGCAAAATTAGGTTGAGAGCTAATTCATTGAAAGAGCTAGTGAATATTCATTGGAAGGACTGATGCTGAAGCTAAAGTTCCAATACTTTGGCCACCTGATGCGAAGAGCTGACTCATTAGAAAAGACCCAGATGTATGGAAGGATAGAAGGTGGGAGGAGAAGGGGACAACAGAGGACGAGATAGTTAGATGGCATCACAGACTCAATGGATATGAGTTTGAGCAAGCTCTGAGAGATGGTGAAGGACACAGAAGCCTGGTGTGCTGCAGTCCATGGGATCACAAAGAGTTGGACACGACTGAGCGACTTAACAACAAGACTGAGAGCTGTTCTCTGCCATCCTGCTATTTTCTCTGAGACACATAAAGTTTGGGGCTCCCAGAAAAGGTGTTCCTGTCTTCATGCTTGCAAAGCCCATTTCTTTTTAAATAATTTTTATTGGAGTATATTTGCTTTACAATGTTGTGTTAGTTCCTGCTGTACAGCAAAGTGCATCAGCTATATGTATACATATATCCTCTCTTTTTTGGATTTCCTTCCCATTTAGGTTACTGCAGAGCACTGAATATAGAGTTCCCTTTCCTATATAGTAGGTTCTCATTAGTTATCCATCATTTTTCTTTTTTTAAAAAATTTCAATTCAGTTCAGTTCAGTTCAGTCGCTCAGTCATGTCTGACTCTTTGCAACCCCATGAATTGCAACACACCAGGCCTCCCTGTCCATCACCAGCTCCCAGAGTTCACCCAGACTCATGTGCATTGAGTCGGTGATGCCATCCAGCCATCTCATCCTTTGTTGTCCCCTTCTCCTCCTGCCCCCAATCCCTCCCAGCATCAGAATCTTTTCCAGTGAGTCAACTCTTCGCATGAGGTGGCCAAAATATTGGAGTTTAAGCCTCAGCATCAGTCCTTCCAATGAATACTCAGGACTGATCTCCTTTAGCATGGACTGGTTGAATCTCCTTGCAGTCCAAGGGATTCCCAAGAGTCTTCTCCAGCATCACAGTTCAAAAGCATCAATTCTTCGGCGCTCAGCTTTCTTCACAGTCCAGCTCTCACATCCATACATGACACTGGAAAAACCATAGACTTGACTAGACAGACCTTTGCTGGCAAAGTACTATCTCTGCTTTTTAATATACTATCTAGGTTGGTCATAACTTTCCTTCCAAGGAGTAAGCGTCTTTTAATTTCATGGGTACATTCACCATCTGCAGTGATTTTGGAGCCCAGAAAAATAAAGTCTGACACTTTCCACATCTATTTGCCATGAAGTGATGGGACCAGATNATTTAGGCTAACTTGGAGGGCAGGGTTTGTATGTAAGACTAAATAAGATTAGTTATTAAGGAACAAACTGATAAACCTTGTGGGTAAAATTTAAACACTATAATGATTGTGTGCCCTTTAGCCCAAAATTTATCCTTTCTAAGTCTCAGTGTATTTATCTTAAAAAATGGGTATAATAATAGCATCTGTATCATAGACGTATTATAAGGGCTTTCCTTTTGGCTCAGCTGGTAAAGAATCCACCTGCAATCCAGGAGACCTGGGTTGATCACTGGGTTGGGAAGATCTCCTGGAGAAGAAAGGCTACCACCCATTCCAGTATTCTGGCCTGGAGAATTCCATGGACTATACAGTCCATGGGGCCACAAAGTGATGGACACTACTGAGTGACTTTTATCATCATCATCAAAGGCTTCCTAAGTGGCATTGGTGTTAAAGAATCCATCTGCCAATGCAGGTTAGTCTTAAGAGACATTAGTTTGGTCGCTGAATTGGGAAGATCCCCTGAAGAAGGGAATGGCAATCCATGCCAGAATTCTTGCCTGGAGAATCCCATGGCCAGAGAAACTTGGCAGGCTACAGTCCATAGGGTCATATAGAGTTGGACACTACTGAAGCAACCTAAGAAATAGATAAAAATAGAGTAGTGTGTGTCACCTCAGTGTGAAGTTAACTATTGTATAAGCTTAAATTATCATTTGATCTCAACTCTTGTTGTATTGTGCTTTTAAATCCTTGAGTGAAAATATGGTGCTGAATTCTGAAACACCCAGAAAACTTCAGATTGAAGTTCATGTTGGACCTCTTATTAAAAGGAAAAGAAAAACAGCATGCTTATATTATTCAATGTCATTAGTCATTAATAGGAGGGAGAAAAATGCAGAGAATATATTGAAGAAAGAATTCATAGGGCCTGGACTCCATCTTAGGCCTGTTCATGCTGATCATGCTCAGCCAACTTTCCAATGGACTCTGAACTCTGTGTTTAGTGCCTATGAAAACAACAACAGAAGGATAAGACCTCCTCCAGACAGGGGAACCTTGAAGATCATATCTAGGTTACTCATCGCCTAAGAGAAAACATACACTAATCATCCCTTCCTCCAGACAGGCCATAAATTTTTCTGTATCTATCGGAGTGTAACCTCAGGTTTATTGATTATTGGCTAATTGTTTGACTGTTTGAGCACATGAGCACATAGCACATGAATGATGGGGTTACTGGGATTGTATTTTCCTTGGTTTACGTAAGTCTCAAGGAATTTGGAGTGGTGGGTTCAGACATGTACACGTGGGGTATAAAAGATTTTCACAAATGCTGGTCGGGGTCCCCGACTAAGAGGAGACTCTGCCTTGGGCCTGCTGGTGTAATAAGCTGCCCTCCATCATCTGCATTGTCCTTCTGAGTGAGTTTGTTTCCTGGAACGCGTGGCTACAACAATATTACTCATAAACAAAATTCTTCCTAAAAGGAATCCTCTGCAACACATCCCATGAGGCATCTGCAGATCTTTAGGGACACAAAACAATTTATTGAAATTTCTGTGCAAAGTGAAGCTCATATTTGGAGCCATGCATTAAAAACCTACAGATCATTTATCCATGCTTTTCGCTGAAGGAATTGCAGACATCGCTCTTATTACGCAGATGCTCCTTTAGTGATTAAAATTCCTTTTCTCTGGCATATGGATGGAAAAGAAAGAAAGGCAAGTGAATAAGAAATGAAACCCTCTCTGATACTGATAGATAAATTGCATATATTTAAGAAAAAGGAATGTAGTGTATGCTTGTTATAGTATTAAAAAATAAAATATATTGGGAACTCCCTGAATTTCCTTCCCAGTAATGAGCGGCAAGGATGAAAATGTCACTTACAACAATTTCATTGGCGTACCATCAGTGAGGCCAGAGTGGATAGTTGAAATAGATGTCAATAGGGTATCATTTTGACATTACTTCTGCAAACACAACTAGGAGAATTAACGTCATTTAAAACTGCATGTCAACACTTTAAAAGAATCACGACAAATAAAGGAAAAAAATCCTTGCTATTTAACTAGTTTTTCCTGGAGCTATCTTTTTCAATAAATATAAGAAAAAGATGCTGGCATTTCCCAGGTCCACTAGGTAAGCTTGTATTAATTGTGCACACAACACCAACGAAGGGGCTGGCTTCAGAGTTGCAATAGAGTATAAAACATATAATTGAGAGTTACTCAGAGTTGGGTGGAACCTGACTTTGCCACTTAATACTCAATTTATTTATTAGTCAAATGGGAATAAAAATACCTCCTTTACATTAATTAAGGGAATTGAATAGGTTAATGTATAGGAAGCACTTAACTCAATATGTAGCAGATGTGCAACAGTGGTCGTTATTACAACTCTTCTAGTTAATGTCTGTCTTTGGCTTTCCCAACAGCAGCCTCTTAGACAAGTATTTGGGTGCAAGAAGTTTATTTAAGAAATCACAGAAAGCACAGGGGGAGAGGAGTTGGGAAGGGAGTCAGAGAAGGGAAGGAAGACATTAGCAGGTGATTTGTTGATCAAGTGGCTGGAAGGGGTAACGGGCTCAATTCTTCAGGGGAACTGTAAGAGATCAAAGCAGAACAGCTTCAGTATTATCCCCACCTAAGAGGTGAGAAAGCTAGTGTATTTATCCTATTATTGGTTGAGAACTGTTTCTGGAGACATTAACCTACTTGTCCTTCTGGCCTGGCCTGCATGCTAGACCAGTTTGTTCCCAAAAGCAAATGACCACAGGCAGAAGAAATCAAAGGGATTTCAGTAACTGGCCTTTCAAGTACAGAAGTCCGCACACAGGGGATATGAGTAGAGCTCCAGCAGGATCTGCTGTATTCTTCTTAACCCAGACTTTATTAATCTCCTTAACTCCTGTATGATGATCCTACTTTATGATGTTATTATAATATAGGTAAAATCTTTCAAACTATATTCTTAGACATCTGCTCATCTGGAAACTGTAGGCTGACAAGATTAGCGTGTCAACCCTCTGGTTGACTGGACTTAGAAATTTGAACTTGGACAACCAGATTTTATAACAGGGTTGGTTTGGTAGACACTCTCACAAAATTTACTATTGGAGAGATTGGACATACGCAAGTAAAAAACGTAAATTTAGAAATTTAAGGTACCAAAGTAGATAGTAGGTGTGGTATAGTTTTCTAAGTGAGATGTGAAGTTTTGTCACTGGGAATCTGCTGAAATTCCTAATGCTTTCATCTAGTATCATTTCCCACTTCACTTTGAAACTTCAAGGGATCTAGATGGGGCACACACTTACTTAGTGCTGATTTCTTAAACTATCACCTGCGCAGCTCAGTAGTGAAATGATACAGGATTTTGTGAAACGGAGTAAAAATGGCCAAAGACTGGACATTGTGCTAGGAAACAGAATTATTCTGTTTCATTATTTTTAAGAGGAAAAAGAGCAGGAAATGGGCTATTTCCCAATTGCGGCATAAAGAACGCATCAAAGCTGGAGGCAAGACTTTTAAGTGAGAGTTTAAAACTGGAAAACATCTTTTGAATATGTAAATTTTGCTAATTAAAGTGAATAACAAGCAATTACTGAGTGTCAAATTTGTGTTCTTAGAAAGATGGGGAGGGTGAAAACAGCACAGAGTTTGCTGAGGGAAAAATCTGAGATCTAAGCTCCACTACTTATAAGCTAAGTGATCAGGTATCTTAGTTCATCCCTCTAAGCCTAAATATCTCTTTTGTAAAAAAGAGTACAGGAAGACTTACCCCACAGTATAGTGAAAATATAAATGTAATATGATACATAAAAGTGATAAAATCCATCAGCTGGTGAACAGATAGACAAATTGTGGCACCCCTATACAACAGGAAGTTACTCAGCAATAAAAATGAATAAACTAGTGAGTGATGCACAAAACAACACGGATTAATCTCAAGCTAAGTCAAAAAGCAGAGTATACATTGAAGGATTTCATTTATATAACATTCTAGAAAATGCAAAGTAATCTATAGTGACAGAATGCACTTAAGCAATTGCTCGAGGATGGAGGAACCAGAAAAGGGAGAAAGTGATGGGTAAGAAAGAGAAACTTCTATAGTGATGAAGATGTTCGTCATCTTGATTGCTATAATTGTTGAATGGGTGTATACCTATGTCAACATTTCTCAAAGTCATACTTTAAATATGTGCCCTTTATTGTCTTATAATTATACTTCAATGAAGCTGTTAACAAAAACTGTTAGTGACACAGAAGATTCTCAGTAAATGTAATTTTCCTTCTCTGAATGTGTGTTTGGGCTTCCATCATAGCTCAGTCAGTAAAGAATCTGTCTGCGGTGCAGGAGACCCGGGTTTAATCCTGGGTGAGGAAGATCCCCTGGAGAAGGGAATGGCAACCCACTCCAGTATTCTTGTCTAGAGAATTCCATGGACAGAGGTAATCAATCATAGAGAACCTGTACTTTGGCCACTCAGGGATAACTTGTGCAGGAAACACCAGTGCTGTGTGCCCAGCCCCCAGCTTCCCTGGGCTACGCTGCAAAAGGCTGNAAGATCCCCTGGAGAAGGGAATGGCAACCCACTCCAGTATTCTTGTCTAGAGAATTCCATGGACAGAGGTAATCAATCATAGAGAACCTGTACTTTGGCCACTCAGGGATAACTTGTGCAGGAAACACCAGTGCTGTGTGCCCAGCCCCCAGCTTCCCTGGGCTACGCTGCAAAAGGCTGGTACCTGCAACCTTCCTCAGAGGCTTACATTTGGGCTGCTAGAGTTGCCTCACGTCCAGAGAGTGAGAGCTGAAAGTGCCTAGGAGATTATACCCTCTCAGGGCAACCTGTAGCTAACTTACTGGTACACAGGTGACAAGCCCAGCTTCGCTGCTTCCACACAGGGACAAACTTTGACATGCAATTTATGGTCCAGAGCTCCTTGTTGGATCAGAAGGAGGCTGACACTTCATCTGATATTGCAGCTTTGGCAAACTCTTTTCCTTCCTTTACCCTGTTTCCCCCATTTGCTTACCATTTTCCACAGGGAGAATTTCTTGGATAAAGGCACTTGTACTTGAATCCAATCTAAAATATCATGGCAGCCCTTTCTGGCCACAGAGATACCAAGAAATGGAACTGGGACCCCAGAAGGCCTCATCAGAATCTTTCAGATATTCTTTTAGAACTTGAGTTAGGGAATGAGGACTCTCTTTCCTCTATAATCCAGAGGCAGTAAGGATATGATATGGAAGCTCCTGTTACCCACTTCTTCATCTTGTGAAAAATGATTTTAAAAGCCAAAGTGAGAGAAACTCAAACCATGATGATGATGATGATAGAGACAGAGAGAGACTCCTGTGATAAGTTGCTTCAGTTGTGTCTGACTCTTTGCAACCTCATGGACCATAGCCTGCCAGGTTCCTCTGTCCATGGAATTTTCCCAGCAACAATACTAGAATGGGTTGCCATGCCCTTCTCCAGGGGGTCTTCCTGACGTGTATTTCTTATGTCTCCTGCATTGGCAGATGGGTTCTTTACCACTACCCCTACCTGAGAAGCCCCTTCTCATGATATTTAGGTCCAAACAGTTATATTTCAGAATAGATACTCTTTCCTTCTGAAGTGTTTTATGTTGGCCAATAAATGAGTCTGGTTTAAGATCTGTCACTTGTAATAGAAGTTTTGATCAAAATTTCTGGTTAAGCAATGGAACTAGGGCTTTCTGCCCTTGCCATGTGAAATGCACAGGTTAGAACAAACTGGATCAAACAGGTGGACTACTGTTATCCAGTAAGGCCATAGGCAATAAAAAATATTGTGTTCAAATTTTGCCTTTCAGAATTAGAGTTNAGAAGTTTTGATCAAAATTTCTGGTTAAGCAATGGAACTAGGGCTTTCTGCCCTTGCCATGTGAAATGCACAGGTTAGAACAAACTGGATCAAACAGGTGGACTACTGTTATCCAGTAAGGCCATAGGCAATAAAAAATATTGTGTTCAAATTTTGCCTTTCAGAATTAGAGTTCAAATAGATTTCACATTTTTCCCCCTCTAGCAAAGAAATACAACTTGTATTCTGAGGTATGATCAAATACTTTGACAATATTTTTATACTGTATGTCAATTGTTTTTAATAATTCAAACTGATTCTCTTTAGAATGCAAAATTCTCCCTTTGCACAGATTGATGATATAAAGTCACTAAGGGGGAATATGAAGGCTGATTTTAGGTTTGTTCCATTAAAAATTATACTTTTCCCTGAGACACAGAATGATAACATAAAAACCCATTTACCAAAGGAGAAAAAAAAATGATCCTAATTGCACAGACTAACAGTAATAGTATAAAAATGACTTCCTGGGAAAGTTTAGCTCACAAATGCTCTGAACCTTTACTAAATCAAATGAATAACAGGACCATCAACTGCTTGGAGAACTTTCAAATTGCAATTTTCTATTTTGTGCAGAATATTGGAATAGTACTTACTTGGCTTGGCTAAAATCAGACTAATGACTTGAGAGTTACTATTTTAATTCATTTAATGATTGCTTGATGACTTAAAAAGTTTTTGCTTCCCTTTTGCTATGGCTTTTTAATGAAATTAATCTATGAAATGATTAGATTTATAAAATAAAAGTTTTGTGCAATAATCTCTGTTGCTCTCAGTTTGATAGTTGGAAAATTGGTGGAAGAAGAGATGTATCTAGGATTATGAATGTCCATAGAGGAAATGACAATATTATATTGTATTAAGCAATACAATAACTATTGCATTTCTGCTCTAAGTATTTATATCAGTGGTACAAATATTTATACTACAGGAGATTTTCTCCCTCTCCTCCTCCATTAATACCCCACTCATCTCAAGGACATTTGGCAATATACAGTAACAGATTTGATTGTCACTATCAGTCATTTGCTACTGGCACCTAACAAGTAGAGGCTAATCTTGCTAATAAATATTCTACAATGCACATCCTAAAAATGTTAATAGTATTGAGGTTAAGATCCTCTAACTTATACGCTTCCTACCAAACATTCTTTCTTTCACTGCTTCTGAGTTGTACACTGCAGTGGTTAAGTGGTTAAGAGACAATCTGTGGTCATTGTAAAACATCTGGATTGGACTCTGGATTCAAAAGTCAGCCCTGCCCCCTTGTAGCCATATAACCTGAGGCAGATCCGTATAACCTGCCCCTATGTCTTTTTTCTAATCTGTAATAGAGGAATAGCATTCATCTCACAGAGCTATTTTGAGAACTGACTCTGGTGGACACTCTTAGTAAATGTGCTTAACACTGATTGCACATATTATAGATCCGACTCAACTACTGTTGTTTTTATTACTATGAGAAGAACTTGGGTGGGGTTATGGAGGATGAAGCAAGGTATTTTGTTTGGTCTGTTTTGATGAAGTCATTTTGGCACTACAGATATTCTGATATAACCTAAAATATAAGACACTAGAATTTCATTTTAAAAATTATTGCATAACTTCTACCAGACACCCTTAGTCCAGTCTTCAATCTTAAACGTATTTAGGATTGAAGAATGGACTATTCGCTCCCTTCTCCCTATGTCTGAAACATCTTGTCCATCTGTCATTTTCAACCTACCCTCATCCCTATTTTGAACCTTAGTTCAGTTAAGTTTCGTCACTCAGCCGTGTCTGACTCTGCAACCCCATGGACTGCAGCATGCCAGGCTTCCCTCCCCTTCACCAACTTCTGGAGCTTGCTCAAACTCATGTCCATTGAGTTNGGCATTGCCTTTCTTTGGGACTGGAATGAAAACGGACCTTTTCCAGTCCTGTGGCCACTGCTGAGTTTTAATAACATTCTATTTAGCCCAATATACAGCAAACAGATTTTAACATACAGCAAGTTTAAAGATTATTAGGCGTTTTACACTCTGTCTCTTTTTTTTTTCAAACTGTCTCTAAAATCCAGTGCGCATTTTTTGCTTGTGGCACACCTTAGCTTATTTCAAGTGCTCAGTAGTTATTTGTGGCTAGTGCCTTGTTGTTGTCGTTTAGTCACTTAGTTGTCCCACTCTTTTGTGACACCATGGACTGTAGCCTGCCAGGCTCCTCTATGATATTTCCCAGAAAGAATACTGGAGTGGGTTGCTGTTTCCTTCTCCAACTGCTAAGTTTTAGAGACAAAATGTTTGACATTTAGGCTAACTTGGAGGGCAGGGTTTGTATGTAAGACTAAATAAGATTAGTTATTAAGGAACAAACTGATAAACCTTGTGGGTAAAATTTAAACACTATAATGATTGTGTGCCCTTTAGCCCAAAATTTATCCTTTCTAAGTCTCAGTGTATTTATCTTAAAAAATGGGTATAATAATAGCATCTGTATCATAGACGTATTATAAGGGCTTTCCTTTTGGCTCAGCTGGTAAAGAATCCACCTGCAATCCAGGAGACCTGGGTTGATCACTGGGTTGGGAAGATCTCCTGGAGAAGAAAGGCTACCACCCATTCCAGTATTCTGGCCTGGAGAATTCCATGGACTATACAGTCCATGGGGCCACAAAGTGATGGACACTACTGAGTGACTTTTATCATCATCATCAAAGGCTTCCTAAGTGGCATTGGTGTTAAAGAATCCATCTGCCAATGCAGGTTAGTCTTAAGAGACATTAGTTTGGTCGCTGAATTGGGAAGATCCCCTGAAGAAGGGAATGGCAATCCATGCCAGAATTCTTGCCTGGAGAATCCCATGGCCAGAGAAACTTGGCGGGCTACAGTCCATAGGGTCATATAGAGTTGGACACTACTGAAGCAACCTAAGAAATAGATAAAAATAGAGTAGTGTGTGTCACCTCAGTGTGAAGTTAACTATTGTATAAGCTTAAATTATCATTTGATCTCAACTCTTGTTGTATTGTGCTTTTAAATCCTTGAGTGAAAATATGGTGCTGAATTCTGAAACACCCAGAAAACTTCAGATTGAAGTTCATGTTGGACCTCTTATTAAAAGGAAAAGAAAAACAGCATGCTTATATTATTCAATGTCATTAGTCATTAATAGGAGGGAGAAAAATGCAGAGAATATATTGAAGAAAGAATTCATAGGGCCTGGACTCCATCTTAGGCCTGTTCATGCTGATCATGCTCAGCCAACTTTCCAATGGACTCTGAACTCTGTGTTTAGTGCCTATGAAAACAACAACAGAAGGATAAGACCTCCTCCAGACAGGGGAACCTTGAAGATCATATCTAGGTTACTCATCGCCTAAGAGAAAACATACACTAATCATCCCTTCCTCCAGACAGGCCATAAATTTTTCTGTATCTATCGGAGTGTAACCTCAGGTTTATTGATTATTGGCTAATTGTTTGACTGTTTGAGCACATGAGCACATAGCACATGAATGATGGGGTTACTGGGATTGTATTTTCCTTGGTTTACGTAAGTCTCAAGGAATTTGGAGTGGTGGGTTCAGACATGTACACGTGGGGTATAAAAGATTTTCACAAATGCTGGTCGGGGTCCCCGACTAAGAGGAGACTCTGCCTTGGGCCTGCTGGTGTAATAAGCTGCCCTCCATCATCTGCATTGTCCTTCTGAGTGAGTTTGTTTCCTGGAACGCGTGGCTACAACAATATTACTCATAAACAAAATTCTTCCTAAAAGGAATCCTCTGCAACACATCCCATGAGGCATCTGCAGATCTTTAGGGACACAAAACAATTTATTGAAATTTCTGTGCAAAGTGAAGCTCATATTTGGAGCCATGCATTAAAAACCTACAGATCATTTATCCATGCTTTTCGCTGAAGGAATTGCAGACATCGCTCTTATTACGCAGATGCTCCTTTAGTGATTAAAATTCCTTTTCTCTGGCATATGGATGGAAAAGAAAGAAAGGCAAGTGAATAAGAAATGAAACCCTCTCTGATACTGATAGATAAATTGCATATATTTAAGAAAAAGGAATGTAGTGTATGCTTGTTATAGTATTAAAAAATAAAATATATTGGGAACTCCCTGAATTTCCTTCCCAGTAATGAGCGGCAAGGATGAAAATGTCACTTACAACAATTTCATTGGCGTACCATCAGTGAGGCCAGAGTGGATAGTTGAAATAGATGTCAATAGGGTATCATTTTGACATTACTTCTGCAAACACAACTAGGAGAATTAACGTCATTTAAAACTGCATGTCAACACTTTAAAAGAATCACGACAAATAAAGGAAAAAAATCCTTGCTATTTAACTAGTTTTTCCTGGAGCTATCTTTTTCAATAAATATAAGAAAAAGATGCTGGCATTTCCCAGGTCCACTAGGTAAGCTTGTATTAATTGTGCACACAACACCAACGAAGGGGCTGGCTTCAGAGTTGCAATAGAGTATAAAACATATAATTGAGAGTTACTCAGAGTTGGGTGGAACCTGACTTTGCCACTTAATACTCAATTTATTTATTAGTCAAATGGGAATAAAAATACCTCCTTTACATTAATTAAGGGAATTGAATAGGTTAATGTATAGGAAGCACTTAACTCAATATGTAGCAGATGTGCAACAGTGGTCGTTATTACAACTTTTCTAGTTAATGTCTGTCTTTGGCTTTCCCAACAGCAGCCTCTTAGACAAGTATTTGGGTGCAAGAAGTTTATTTAAGAAATCACAGAAAGCACAGGGGGAGAGGAGTTGGGAAGGGAGTCAGAGAAGGGAAGGAAGACATTAGCAGGTGATTTGTTGATCAAGTGGCTGGAAGGGGTAACGGGCTCAATTCTTCAGGGGAACTGTAAGAGATCAAAGCAGAACAGCTTCAGTATTATCCCCACCTAAGAGGTGAGAAAGCTAGTGTATTTATCCTATTATTGGTTGAGAACTGTTTCTGGAGGCATTAACCTACTTGTCCTTCTGGCCTGGCCTGCATGCTAGACCAGTTTGTTCCCAAAAGCAAATGACCACAGGCAGAAGAAATCAAAGGGATTTCAGTAACTGGCCTTTCAAGTACAGAAGTCCGCACACAGGGGATATGAGTAGAGCTCCAGCAGGATCTGCTGTATTCTTCTTAACCCAGACTTTATTAATCTCCTTAACTCCTGTATGATGATCCTACTTTATGATGTTATTATAATATAGGTAAAATCTTTCAAACTATATTCTTAGACATCTGCTCATCTGGAAACTGTAGGCTGACAAGATTAGCGTGTCAACCCTCTGGTTGACTGGACTTAGAAATCTGAACTTGGACAACCAGATTTTATAACAGGGTTGGTTTGGTAGACACTCTCACAAAATTTACTATTGGAGAGATTGGACATACGCAAGTAAAAAACGTAAATTTAGAAATTTAAGGTACCAAAGTAGATAGTAGGTGTGGTATAGTTTTCTAAGTGAGATGTGAAGTTTTGTCACTGGGAATCTGCTGAAATTCCTAATGCTTTCATCTAGTATCATTTCCCACTTCACTTTGAAACTTCAAGGGATCTAGATGGGGCACACACTTACTTAGTGCTGATTTCTTAAACTATCACCTGCGCAGCTCAGTAGTGAAATGATACAGGATTTTGTGAAACGGAGTAAAAATGGCCAAAGACTGGACATTGTGCTAGGAAACAGAATTATTCTGTTTCATTATTTTTAAGAGGAAAAAGAGCAGGAAATGGGCTATTTCCCAATTGCGGCATAAAGAACGCATCAAAGCTGGAGGCAAGACTTTTAAGTGAGAGTTTAAAACTGGAAAACATCTTTTGAATATGTAAATTTTGCTAATTAAAGTGAATAACAAGCAATTACTGAGTGTCAAATTTGTGTTCTTAGAAAGATGGGGAGGGTGAAAACAGCACAGAGTTTGCTGAGGGAAAAATCTGAGATCTAAGCTCCACTACTTATAAGCTAAGTGATCAGGTATCTTAGTTCATCCCTCTAAGCCTAAATATCTCTTTTGTAAAAAAGAGTACAGGAAGACTTACCCCACAGTATAGTGAAAATATAAATGTAATATGATACATAAAAGTGATAAAATCCATCAGCTGGTGAACAGATAGACAAATTGTGGCACCCCTATACAACAGGAAGTTACTCAGCAATAAAAATGAATAAACTAGTGAGTGATGCACAAAACAACACGGATTAATCTCAAGCTAAGTCAAAAAGCAGAGTATACATTGAAGGATTTCATTTATATAACATTCTAGAAAATGCAAAGTAATCTATAGTGACAGAATGCACTTAAGCAATTGCTCGAGGATGGAGGAACCAGAAAAGGGAGAAAGTGATGGGTAAGAAAGAGAAACTTCTATAGTGATGAAGATGTTCGTCATCTTGATTGCTATAATTGTTGAATGGGTGTATACCTATGTCAACATTTCTCAAAGTCATACTTTAAATATGTGCCCTTTATTGTCTTATAATTATACTTCAATGAAGCTGTTAACAAAAACTGTTAGTGACACAGAAGATTCTCAGTAAATGTAATTTTCCTTCTCTGAATGTGTGTTTGGGCTTCCATCATAGCTCAGTCAGTAAAGAATCTGTCTGCGGTGCAGGAGACCCGGGTTTAATCCTGGGTGAGGAAGATCCCCTGGAGAAGGGAATGGCAACCCACTCCAGTATTCTTGTCTAGAGAATTCCATGGACAGAGGTAATCAATCATAGAGAACCTGTACTTTGGCCACTCAGGGATAACTTGTGCAGGAAACACCAGTGCTGTGTGCCCAGCCCCCAGCTTCCCTGGGCTACGCTGCAAAAGGCTGGTACCTGCAACCTTCCTCAGAGGCTTACATTTGGGCTGCTAGAGTTGCCTCACGTCCAGAGAGTGAGAGCTGAAAGTGCCTAGGAGATTATACCCTCTCAGGGCAACCTGTAGCTAACTTACTGGTACACAGGTGACAAGCCCAGCTTCGCTGCTTCCACACAGGGACAAACTTTGACATGCAATTTATGGTCCAGAGCTCCTTGTTGGATCAGAAGGAGGCTGACACTTCATCTGATATTGCAGCTTTGGCAAACTCTTTTCCTTCCTTTACCCTGTTTCCCCCATTTGCTTACCATTTTCCACAGGGAGAATTTCTTGGATAAAGGCACTTGTACTTGAATCCAATCTAAAATATCATGGCAGCCCTTTCTGGCCACAGAGATACCAAGAAATGAAACTGGGACCCCAGAAGGCCTCATCAGAATCTTTCAGATATTCTTTTAGAACTTGAGTTAGGGAATGAGGACTCTCTTTCCTCTATAATCCAGAGGCAGTAAGGATATGATATGGAAGCTCCTGTTACCCACTTCTTCATCTTGTGAAAAATGATTTTAAAAGCCAAAGTGAGAGAAACTCAAACCATGATGATGATGATGATAGAGACAGAGAGAGACTCCTGTGATAAGTTGCTTCAGTTGTGTCTGACTCTTTGCAACCTCATGGACCATAGCCTGCCAGGTTCCTCTGTCCATGGAATTTTCCCAGCAACAATACTAGAATGGGTTGCCATGCCCTTCTCCAGGGGGTCTTCCTGACGTGTATTTCTTATGTCTCCTGCATTGGCAGATGGGTTCTTTACCACTACCCCTACCTGAGAAGCCCCTTCTCATGATATTTAGGTCCAAACAGTTATATTTCAGAATAGATACTCTTTCCTTCTGAAGTGTTTTATGTTGGCCAATAAATGAGTCTGGTTTAAGATCTGTCACTTGTAATAGAAGAAGTTTTGATCAAAATTTCTGGTTAAGCAATGGAACTAGGGCTTTCTGCCCTTGCCATGTGAAATGCACAGGTTAGAACAAACTGGATCAAACAGGTGGACTACTGTTATCCAGTAAGGCCATAGGCAATAAAAAATATTGTGTTCAAATTTTGCCTTTCAGAATTAGAGTTCAAATAGATTTCACATTTTTCCCCCTCTAGCAAAGAAATACAACTTGTATTCTGAGGTATGATCAAATACTTTGACAATATTTTTATACTGTATGTCAATTGTTTTTAATAATTCAAACTGATTCTCTTTAGAATGCAAAATTCTCCCTTTGCACAGATTGATGATATAAAGTCACTAAGGGGGAATATGAAGGCTGATTTTAGGTTTGTTCCATTAAAAATTATACTTTTCCCTGAGACACAGAATGATAACATAAAAACCCATTTACCAAAGGAGAAAAAAAAATGATCCTAATTGCACAGACTAACAGTAATAGTATAAAAATGACTTCCTGGGAAAGTTTAGCTCACAAATGCTCTGAACCTTTACTAAATCAAATGAATAACAGGACCATCAACTGCTTGGAGAACTTTCAAATTGTAATTTTCTATTTTGTGCAGAATATTGGAATAGTACTTACTTGGCTTGGCTAAAATCAGACTAATGACTTGAGAGTTACTATTTTAATTCATTTAATGATTGCTTGATGACTTAAAAAGTTTTTGCTTCCCTTTTGCTATGGCTTTTTAATGAAATTAATCTATGAAATGATTAGATTTATAAAATAAAAGTTTTGTGCAATAATCTCTGTTGCTCTCAGTTTGATAGTTGGAAAATTGGTGGAAGAAGAGATGTATCTAGGATTATGAATGTCCATAGAGGAAATGACAATATTATATTGTATTAAGCAATACAATAACTATTGCATTTCTGCTCTAAGTATTTATATCAGTGGTACAAATATTTATACTACAGGAGATTTTCTCCCTCTCCTCCTCCATTAATACCCCACTCATCTCAAGGACATTTGGCAATATACAGTAACAGATTTGATTGTCACTATCAGTCATTTGCTACTGGCACCTAACAAGTAGAGGCTAATCTTGCTAATAAATATTCTACAATGCACATCCTAAAAATGTTAATAGTATTGAGGTTAAGATCCTCTAACTTATACGCTTCCTACCAAACATTCTTTCTTTCACTGCTTCTGAGTTGTACACTGCAGTGGTTAAGTGGTTAAGAGACAATCTGTGGTCATTGTAAAACATCTGGATTGGACTCTGGATTCAAAAGTCAGCCCTGCCCCCTTGTAGCCATATAACCTGAGGCAGATCCGTATAACCTGCCCCTATGTCTTTTTTCTAATCTGTAATAGAGGAATAGCATTCATCTCACAGAGCTATTTTGAGAACTGACTCTGGTGGACACTCTTAGTAAATGTGCTTAACACTGATTGCACATATTATAGATCCAACTCAACTATTGTTGTTTTTATTACTATGAGAAGAACTTGGGTGGGGTTATGGAGGATGAAGCAAGGTATTTTGTTTGGTCTGTTTTGATGAAGTCATTTTGGCACTACAGATATTCTGATATAACCTAAAATATAAGACACTAGAATTTCATTTTAAAAATTATTGCATAACTTCTACCAGACACCCTTAGTCCAGTCTTCAATCTTAAACGTATTTAGGATTGAAGAATGGACTATTCTCTCCCTTCTCCCTATGTCTGAAACATCTTGTCCATCTGTCATTTTCAACCTACCCTCATCCCTATTTTGAACCTTAGCTCAGTTAAGTTTCGTCACTCAGCTGTGTCTGACTCTGCAACCCCATGGACTGCAGCATGCCAGGCTTCCCTCCCCTTCACCAACTTCTGGAGCTTGCTCAAACTCATGTCCATTGAGTCGGTGATGCCATCCAACCATCTCATCCTCTGTCATCCCCTTTTTCTCCTGTCTTCAATCTTTCCTGGCATCAGGGTCTTTTCCAAGGAGTCAGTTATTTGCATCAGGTGGCCGAAGTATTGGAGTTTCAGCTTCAGCATCAGAGGATCAGATGGTTAGATGGCATCACTGACTCATTTAGGCTTTCTTGCTTTGTTTTCTAAAGGAAACCAGATTTTCCACCCATGACAGTAGATGTTGTGGGTAGATGATGCTGTCGAAAGGACTTAGGAATGCAACTGGGAAGAGCTGGGTGCTTCAGGCTCAGGTTGTGAAGGATGGCATTCTGGACAGGACAAAAGCTATGACTAAGTGTGTCAAGGCAGAATTTATAAGGCCTTTCCTGAGGACAAAGAGTTAATAGCCAACTCTGGCTAAACAAACCCCTCATGAGGGAAGCCACTGGGGAGACAGTTAGAAACAGGTATTTAAACCAGTGGTTCAATAGCCTTAAGCACTGACTAGAAGAATTTAGATTTAATTTATAGTGATGGGAAGTATCAAATAATTTAAAATAGGACATATAAGTGACAAGATGAAAAGGATCTTTTGGGTCCTTTAAAAATATATTTAGTGTTTTTTTTACTATAATATGCATTAATTATGATAAATTTAGATAAAAATAAAGAAAAATCACCCCAATCCTACTTTCTAGATTTCAAATTATTTATGATTATATATGGGCTTCCTGGGTGGCTAAGTGGTAAAAAATCCACCTGCAGTGCAGGAAACACAAGAGATTTGGGTTTGATCCCTGGGTCGGAAAGATACCCTGGAGGAGGGCACAGCAACCCACTCCAGTATTCTTGCCAGGAAAATCCCAGTTAGATAGTATACACCTGGAGTAGTCAGCAGGGCAGCCATTAGCTATGAGTAGCTATTCAAAATTAAATTAATTAAAATAAATTTAAATAAATAATTTATTTTCTTAGTTCCACTAGTCACACTTAAGTCCTCAAAAGCCATACATGACTGATGGCTATAATACCGGACAGCCCAGATAAATAACTTTTCCCTCACTGCAAAAAGATCTGTTGGGTAGTTCTGGCATAGATTCAGTCCCAGATTGATTGAGATTGGCCTCCTCCTAATCATTATCTCAGGCAACTTACTCTCTTCCATGAGACTCAGTTTGCAAATCTGTAAAATAAGGCTGTGGTGGGGACTAAGTTCTATAAGGCTTGGAGAAAGACATACCTATTCAATAAAAGTTGGGAACAAGAGAGAGAGGTTGGGGAGAGGTGGATCCTGACGGTATCTAAGAACTCTGAAGAACAGTGAAGAAACCCACTAGTGTTCCATGTGACACTGGGCAGGTTCTTTCCCTTCATGGGCCTCAACTTTCATTCTTGTTAGGAGGTATTGGCAAATTTCTAGATATTTTTGAATCTTTGAATTTTCTTTTTAGGGTGATTTTTGCACTGGTTTATCTTCATTTTGTTATCCATCTAGCCAGGATTGGTTGAGTACCTCCTGTCTTCTAGGCACTGTACTGGTTGCAGGGTCGCAAGAGCAAGGAAGACATAGTCTCTGTCATTGTGGATTTTTAGATTTATAGCAGAAACTAACACAACATTGTACAACAATTATACTCTAATATAAAGAAAGAAAGAAGCAGACAAGAAACCATTGGGGTAATTGCCTTGTGATAACCACCAAGATGACTCCCAGCCTTTCCTTCAGGGAAGCTTCCTGAAGGGGATGGTGACTGAAAGAGGAGGGATGAGATAGCCAGAGTCTGGTGGACAATAGAGAAGAGTTGTTTCTTGCAAAGGGAACAGCATGGAACCTTCTCTTGGAGTTTCATTCCATACTGTTTGATCTCATGTAGTAATTAGATTTCAGAGAGGTAGGGAAAGGTTAAGGAACATACTAGAAGTGGGGTAAGAAATGGAAAAGAAAACGAGAGAGAAAGAGAATTGGATGACTGCTTTTTTCTCTAGCCTACTCCAAGTCCCACTTTCTGGGTCAGTGCTTCTCCAGTCATGGTAACTGGAACACCAACAATACAGATGGTGGGGTGGGAGAGGTACTTATAAAAATACAGAAGGGCTTACTGAATCAGAACATATGGAGGATATGGTCCCAAGGATATAAAACAAACAAACTAACTAAACCAAAATGGGATTCTATTAAGAACTCTGCTGTGACTGCTCATTTCCCAACAAAGCAGGGCATTTGAAATGGAATGTCTTTAATTTTAATTTTGTTATTTAAATAAAGGATATGTTGATAATAGTGAAAGTACAAAATTCCACAGCTCCCAATGGCAGTGGGAATGCAGATTTTGTTTCTGAAGAGAATTTCTTTCCGACAATCTGGTGCCATTTTTCTCCTTCAGTACATGTTTCTTCATTATTCTTTGTATAAATGTTCCTCACTTCATCCATTTCCTAATTTCCTGACCAGTAGATCGACATTGCCTTTGTTTCTATCCTTGTATCTTATTCTTCACAGCTTTTCAAGTGACCTTCTCCCCGAATGCTCCCTCTCTGGGTTTCTAGTCCTTACTCTTCCTTCTTTTTCATCTTAACTTTGATCTGTTACTATAGCTCAACCTTGCCTCCCCCAAATTTTCTCCAGGATACAGTGAGAATTTCTCTTCAGTTCATTGCAGTTTTGTCAAAGAAGACACATTTAGTTTCAAATCCCTTTTCTTCTGTGCACCTTATCATTTAAATAAGCTGCTCAGAAATGCCATCAAAATTAATCATTTTAATGCATTATTGAAGAGGGAAAAAAATAACTTCAGCACAATGGCACTTCTTTCTGTGCCATTGGCAAATAACAAAATCGAAGCATTGGTTAAAATGGCTGTCACGAACAGCAACAGAGATATTACCTATGTACATAATCAAAGGCCAAAGTTTCTTTGTCTGTGAATTCAAGAAATCTGTTATCTATTAAAGAAGAAATAACCAAACAAAATCCACAAATGCCCTTTGTTTCATCATCATAATAGTGATTTTCCTTCCTGACAGGGAGCAGCATGAACTCAAACACATTATTCATGGAAATTAGGGTTGTTTTGTAAAAAATTCTATTCAGTTCTACTGGTTATAACGAGTTTGTATTTGTCAAGTGGTTTTTATGCTTAAATGAAAAGGTAATGATAAACAACACTGGAACTGCTGGATACATGATCCCTGTGCTAGGTTTCCTGACGTGCCTCTTTGGCAAATTGGTGCCCCACGAGTAATCACTGTGGATATGAAAATGAGCACATTATTTCATTGTTAACATACATTGCTAAGATTAAAACAGGGTGTGTGGGCCTACTGATGTTTTTATTTGCCTTTCTGGAACAATTAACTGAATAAGAAATAGTGTAGGCCATTTGTTCTAAATCCAAAGTTTGATCTATGAGTTTTGGAACTTAATATTTTCAGTGTGTGCAAAGTTTATGAGAAGTGCTACAGTGTTGAAATAAGATGCTGTCATACTTGGCCTTCATTTTACTAATGGGGAAACAGACTCTCAGACATAAATAGTTAACTAACAAACATGAAAAAGGATTTCTTAGTCAAGTAAAGAAAGCCTGGTGGCTAACACCCACTGGGAACTCCAGTGCTTGATAATGCACTTGTAATAGGGAAGAACCTTTTGTATTCTATCAATGTTCTAAGTTAGTTACTAAAGGGATGTTTTCTATAAGCTTAAGTTATACATAATGACCAATTTCTGGGAACCCTGCTTCCCGAGTACTGAGCATCAAGCTAAAATACCTTTGTTCAGCTCAGGAAATATCCTGACCAGGTTTAACCGGTAAATGACGGCAAGGAGGAAGAAATTAAATCCCCTCTGGAAGCTGACCAGAACCAGGGAATGCCTGACATTACTTCTTCCTCTTTTAGTAAAAGAAGTCTGAATTCTAACTCGCACAAGATAATTCTTTGAGGCATGAGTTCATTATTTTGTCAGTTTGCTGGCTTTCCAAATAAAGTCACTATTCTTTGCCCCGATAGTTTGTCTCTCGATTTATTGGCTTGTTGTGTTTGTGTGGTGAGCAGTACGAGCTTGGACTCAATAACACAGTGGCAAACTACATACTATTATAACCCCTTTTTCACATATAAAGGATTGAGACTTGAAATAACTGCCCCTGGGTCAGAACTTTTAAATTACAGAGACAAAAGCTGAACTCAGCTTGTCTAATGTCTACCTCTGTGCTTCAATCTGATACCAGACTGCATGGAATGCTTTTGGTAGTGCTGCTGCCTATGGCCACAGTTACTACTCAAGCAGTTCACAATTGCAAAATTGATCGAAAAAAGAATAGAATCACACTGTTTAGTCACTCTTAGCCAATGGTTCCATGCATCAGGGCTGACCTAGGCCCCTGGTAGAAGATAGGTCTTGCACCCACATGTCAAGAATCTCTGAGAGCAGCATTTAGTCATCACCTCCATCTACGATTCATAGGATTTTCAGTCTACACTAGGAACTCAATGGAAGAAGGCAGGGTAAGCTGTCTCTTGATTCACTGGGAAAGTTCTCGAGTGTTTACCACTATGGTTTGATTTGTCTGTTGCTTTTCTTTTTTTCTAGTTTTTGAACTAAAGAATCTTTTGAGAAAATTATTTACAAATGCAGGTCTCAGACTCTATCCTAAATGATTCAGTAGGTCTAGAGTGGTGCCTAGGAATCTGTATTTTCAAAGCTCTAGAAATGTAAAGGTTCCCTGACCCCTATCCTCTACCCTCTTCCAGGAGGCAACGACTTCAGACTCTTAATAGTTTCATCTGGCATGTACATACCTCTGCCCTTGTCCAATGCTATCAAGGTAAGTTACAAAGTGTTAGGGGTCTTATAACCCATATCTCAGATTGACTCTGGTGTTTCACATTAGATACCAAATAAATATTTATTAAGAACTTAGAGGAAGAAACTTTTTTTTTTTTAGTTTTAAACATGAGGTTAGACTTTATTATTTAATGCATTAATAAAGAAGGACATTTACCATATTAACATTGTGTTTTTCTTTTAACATTTTGATAACTATTCTAAATGTAACTGGTTTCTTTTATCATTCCAGGCACTTTATGTATTCAAAAGCATTATTTTGAAAAGGGGTCATGGGCTTTTCACCAGGCTGCCAAAGGTGTCCATGGGCCCTGGTTACATACACACACCCACACACACACATACACACACTGATCCTTGATCCTCGTTGAGAGTGGGGGCAGTCTTTCCCTGGAACCAGAGCCCCTGCCAGGTCCAGGCAGCCCAATTCTCTGAGCATGTTGAGGAAAGTAAACCACTCCTGACACATGACAAAGATACTGCTTTAAGAAATATAACATTTATTAAGACCCTACTATGTGCAAGGTCTTTACACACATCTTACTGAATACTTACTATTGCTGTATGATGCAGGTAGTTTCTCAGATCACAGATTCATAGAAGACAGATATGGGATTTGAACCCAATCCAGTTTCACAGAAAACCCAGTGCTCATCTCAATAAAGTACAGTGTAGAACTTTGGTGGAATCCTTGACCTTAAAGAGCTTCCTATTTGGGAAATAAAAAGGGTAGAAGATAGGGAGAAGTCTTAGGAGGTACTCTAAAGTGTAAGTCATCCTACATGTGCTTATTTCAAACTTTCTCTAATCCTGGCCTAATGCTAAGCCCTGGAGATACCATATGAAGGCCCTTATGCTCTATATTCCCCAAACTCTTGGCTGCAGAGATGGCAGAATGAGAGAATCTGGAAGAAGACAATGAAAAATTGCAGATGCAAGATTTGAGCTCCAGAGCTGACGACTAGCCAGTCTTCCAATTGAAACAGAAAACTCATATGATGCTACCCAGCCCAAACAGTCACTAGTAAATAACGAAGCAAAGAGTGCCACATGTACTTGAATGGTAATCAGAAAGCTTCTGCCCACTCCATTTCCAAAAACTCTACCCCTATAGAAAAAAATTCCATCCTAATAGAACACTCCTCAAAGACTGTCTAAATAGGTTCACCTTCCTCTTTATAAAGTGTACTCTTTTTTTTCAAACCCTTTCAAGTCTCGGCTGGAAAGAAAGTGATAGTAACCAACTCCTTTGCCATAGACTGTCTGAATAAGCAGACTTTGATGAATTCTACAGGTGGTCTGCTTCCTTCTGTCAACATGTTCAAAGCTTTCACCAAGTTTAAACATTCAGTTTGCAAACATTAATAAGAGTCTTTTCTCCATATTGACGAGATGGTAGAACCCAATACGAGTAATGAGGATGAAGTGGGAACTCAGATCGATTCATGTTAAGAGGAGGGTATGGTCAGCTTGGGTCACGCTCCCAAGCTGTGACCCTGGGCAAGTTACATTTCTTTCATGCAGTTACCCTTCTGGTACAATGAGAATAATAGCATCATTCTTTACAGGATTCCTATGAGGATTAAATGACCCATATTCAGAGGCAGCTGAACTGAGTACATGTAAAGGAATGAACATAGGTTTGACAGTGAAAAAAAGGGACCTGTAAGTTGATACTGATACAAGCGAAAACAAGAATAAATAAAGAGGGATTTCCCTGACGAAACAGTGGTTGGGAATCCGCCTTCCAGTGGGGCAACTAAGTCCCAATCAGGAAGACCATGACATCTGGAGCCTGCCCTCCACAAAGGAAAGATCTTGTATCCCACAACTAAGATCTCAAATGTGCCAACACCCGACAGAGCAAAAAATAAATATTAAAAAAAAGAATAAACAAACGTGGGGGACAGTAAAGCTCTTCTGAGTAGAACATAAACTATAGAAAATGTAGAAAGGAATGGAACTAGACAATCATGATTTTGCAACCATCACAGTAAAAACTGATATAAGAAATAATCATCAATGGATAAGAAATCTAGCCAGTAAAACTATGATTAAGAATGGGCTATAAAGCTACATATCTATATCTATAAAAAATGGAGATTGAGGCAAAATGTAAACAAGTGCTATCAATAAATCTGCATAAAGGATATTTGGGGGTTTTGGGATAATATTCTTGCAACTTTTCTGTAGATTTTTTTTTGGGGGGGTCAAAAAAAAAAAAAAAAAAGGATAGCTCAGTTGGTAAAGAATCTCTCTGCAGTGCAGGAGACCCCAGTTGGATTCTTGGGTTGGGAAGATCCCCTGGAGAAGGGAAAGGCTACCCATCCCAATATTCTGGCCTAGAGAATTCCATGGACAGTACAGTCCATGGAGTCACAAAGAGTGGGACACAANTGTAATGAGGGAGACCTGGGTTCAATCCCTGGGTTGGGAAGATCCCCTGGAGAAGGGAAAGGCTACCCATCCCAATATTCTGGCCTAGAGAATTCCATGGACAGTACAGTCCATGGAGTCACAAAGAGTGGGACACAACTGTGACTTTCACTTTCAAAGAAAACTAGCAGAAATAGTTGCTCAGTTCTGTTAAATTTGTACCTTTTCTCATGATCATAGGCTCAAGAATAAAGTAAGGTTAAAAATTTGAAAATGACACTTTATATGGTTGGGAGAAGAAAGCATGAGTTTGAAACTCCTTCAATCCTTATCAGATCTGTGACCCTCAATAAGCAAGGAAACCTCCTTGTGTCTCAGTTTTTTCTTCTGCAAAATGGGGATTTTTTCCATTGGTGCCTACTGGAAAGCTTGCTATGAACACTAAATGAGTTCTTATTTGTAAAGTGCCTGCCATATATTAAGGATATTTGCTAGCTATTTTTATTCCACAGACAGCGCTTAGAGTCATGTAAACTCCAAGTAAACTCTTGGTCTTATTCAGGCGACTACACGTTTAAAACCCTTCAATATCTTGTCTAAATCTTCACAAAGAGACAAAGTCTCACAAAGTCTCACTCTAGTGCCTCCACTGACCTCTTCAGTCCCGCTTGCTTCTCCCTTACTCCCTCAAGCTTCACCTCAAACACCGCTTCCCTACAGGAGCCCCTGAGGCCCCAGGACCAGAGCAGAGGCCTGTCCCTCGCTTGGCATCCCAAACTGGCCGCTCCTCAGAGCACTCCCTGGAACCGGCAACAGGCACTGGCCTCTCGCTCCAGGGCACTTTAAGTCCACGACCGCTGGGCTCGGGGTGGGTTTTCGCTCACACTGTGACCCGCAGTAGCGCGAAGAGGAGGCTCCAAATGCTGAAAGTGAATTTGGGGCCGAGGTGGCGGTCGTCGTGGGGGACGCAGGGCTTCGACAGGGGCTCCCTCAGGAGTGTGGCCGCGTCCCAGGGTCACCAGGCGCGCCCGGGCGGAGGGGGCGGGGCGGGCGGCAGGCGGCGGGCGGCCCCGCCCCTTCCCCCTCCTTTCCTCTTCCAGCCCCCTCCCGCCCTGCCGGCACCCAGTCAGGATCCCCTCGCTGGCTTCCTGGATAAGATGGCGGCCCCTGTGGGAGCGCAGGCCCGGAAACTTCTGAGAGACCTGGCTCTCCGGCCCCCGCTCCTGGCGGCCAGGTCCCAGGTGAGCGGACTCCTTGGTAGGGGCCTCGAGCAGCCGTTGGTCCCCTTCCGTCCCCTTCTGTCCTCCTCTTCCTGGTACCGGGTGCGCGGTCGCCGCGGCGCCACACCTGTGGAGAGGACGCGCGGTGCTGCGTCTGGGGCGCACGAGGGACCCCAGCACCCTCTGCTTCATGTGTGGAAGGGGGTCTCGGGCTGAGGGGTTAATGACAGCCGGGGCCACCTCCGAGTGAGAGCCACCCAACTCCCAGTTGTCGCTGACGTGGATTCCCTCAGCGTCGGGAGGGCGCCGGGCCCTGTACCAGGCTCTGCACAGGCAACTTCAGGAAAAGTTCCTGGAAACGGGGTTTGGGGTCCTGAGGTGTTATTGTGTTGCCAACACACACACACACACACACACANTTGTCTAAATCTTCACAAAGAGACAAAGTCTCACAAAGTCTCACTCTAGTGCCTCCACTGACCTCTTCAGTCCCGCTTGCTTCTCCCTTACTCCCTCAAGCTTCACCTCAAACACCGCTTCCCTACAGGAGCCCCTGAGGCCCCAGGACCAGAGCAGAGGCCTGTCCCTCGCTTGGCATCCCAAACTGGCCGCTCCTCAGAGCACTCCCTGGAACCGGCAACAGGCACTGGCCTCTCGCTCCAGGGCACTTTAAGTCCACGACCGCTGGGCTCGGGGTGGGTTTTCGCTCACACTGTGACCCGCAGTAGCGCGAAGAGGAGGCTCCAAATGCTGAAAGTGAATTTGGGGCCGAGGTGGCGGTCGTCGTGGGGGACGCAGGGCTTCGACAGGGGCTCCCTCAGGAGTGTGGCCGCGTCCCAGGGTCACCAGGCGCGCCCGGGCGGAGGGGGCGGGGCGGGCGGCAGGCGGCGGGCGGCCCCGCCCCTTCCCCCTCCTTTCCTCTTCCAGCCCCCTCCCGCCCTGCCGGCACCCAGTCAGGATCCCCTCGCTGGCTTCCTGGATAAGATGGCGGCCCCTGTGGGAGCGCAGGCCCGGAAACTTCTGAGAGACCTGGCTCTCCGGCCCCCGCTCCTGGCGGCCAGGTCCCAGGTGAGCGGACTCCTTGGTAGGGGCCTCGAGCAGCCGTTGGTCCCCTTCCGTCCCCTTCTGTCCTCCTCTTCCTGGTACCGGGTGCGCGGTCGCCGCGGCGCCACACCTGTGGAGAGGACGCGCGGTGCTGCGTCTGGGGCGCACGAGGGACCCCAGCACCCTCTGCTTCATGTGTGGAAGGGGGTCTCGGGCTGAGGGGTTAATGACAGCCGGGGCCACCTCCGAGTGAGAGCCACCCAACTCCCAGTTGTCGCTGACGTGGATTCCCTCAGCGTCGGGAGGGCGCAGGGCCCTGTACCAGGCTCTGCACAGGCAACTTCAGGAAAAGTTCCTGGAAACGGGGTTTGGGGTCCTGAGGTGTTATTGTGTTGCCAACACACACACACACACACACACAACCAAAACACATGTTGCCAACACACACACACAACACCAAAACACAACCTAAAAGTTGAGAAATACATTTTTTTGAGGCATTTATTGAGGACTGTTCTGAGGAAGTTTCTGGATAGCTCTGAGGAATTGTTGGAAAGAGGTACGGGACGAGCCAGGGTGTATAGGAGTTTTTGCTGGAAAACAAACAAAAAACAAACCTTGTTGGGGAAGTTTAAAAGGTTAAGACTAATCACAAAATATAGATATGACAAGTTAGTGATTTTGATGCTTTTCTCCATATGGAAGGTGTAAGAGCCTGAGCATATTGAAATTATTCCTTTGATATGCATCTGAACGTTATCTGCTGCTGCTGCTGCTGCTGCTGCTAAGTCACTTCAGTCGTGTCCAACTCTGGGACCCCATAGACGGCAGCCCACCAGGCTCCCCCGTCCTTGGGATTCTCTAGGCAAGAACACTGGAGTGGGTTGCCATTTCCTTCTCCAATGCATGAAAGTGAAAAGTGAAAGTGAAGTCGCTCAGTTGTGTCCAACTCTTAGCGACCCCATGGACTGTAGTCCCTGAGGCTCCTCCATCCATGGGATTTTCCAGGCAAGAGTACTGGAGTGGGGTGCCATTGCCCTCCAGTTCCCCTCAGGTGCACTTTATGGGGCCACTGCAGTGGCTGCTGATTTGATGGGAGGCAACATTACTGTTTACGATAATGGCGGGAAACATTTTTTTCTTGTCTTCAGTTACCTGTTCTGAGGTAACTGCCGGTCCTCAGTCACCAGTCCTGGTTTTGAACCCATTTGTTAGGCCATGTGATAAAGGTACCTAGAAACCCACCCCAGCCTTGCTGGTTTAGTAACTCACTTCTGGAATGAGCTGCCTGCTCTTGCCGACTGGCAGGGTTGGGTATGGGTGTGGGGTGCTGAGATGGTGAAATGAGAGGGTCAAGGAGAATGATGGGAAACGTCCTTCCTCAATTTAGTGAAAACTCAGTCCTGTCATTGGAACACATTCGAGTATTGGCCTTGTCCTCTTTCTCCTTGTTTCTAGAGAATAAAATCCTAGGAGGGACAATGATGGACACTGAATAGCTATTAGAACTTGGCCTTTAGGAGATTTTACTTTCTGTAGATGGCAAGAGCCATAGTAGCCAGAAGGCGTTTGGGGAGTTATGAGTTGCTGATGACTCTCAGAGAAATGACTCAAGTACTCAACTTTTCATTCTCTGTTAGAAATATCTCTTCCCTTTTGAAGAAAACAATATGGGGCTTGACCACAGCACAGCCTTGTCCTTGTCCTTTTTGCCATTTTTAATTGATGAGAGACAAATGATCATTCCTGCAGTTTTATCTAGGATGTGCATAGTATTTTTTTTTTAATTGAAAGATAGCTACTGATGATTTTCTGAGTTACTCTAAACTTTGGTTAATTATGACATCTGAGTTATTCTTTTCTTCTTTTCTTTTCCTGACTTCTCATTTGTATGTTTGTGTTAATGCAAATTTAAAAGGTGCTAATAACATTACTGTAATATCTTTAACAGGCACTTGACAGTATGGTAGTATAGTGAAGGGAATGGTGGTTTTTGTCTCATTAAAATCACTAATAACTGTTGTAATAGAGTAAGGGGAATACCTCCAGGTGATCAAGTTTCATTCATTAAATGTTAGAAAAAAACCAAGAACTGTGGTGCTAACTATGAGAGTAGATTTGAATTGATGAGAAACATGAGGCCTAAGGCAGTGAAAATTCAAGCAAAAGAAGTAATTGTATAGAAAAATCCAAGTGTTTAGCTGAAGTATGATAGGGCTTCTTGCCTTACCAAGAAACGGGAGCCTGAATACAACACTTTAGAAAATCTGGGTGGGGAATACCCTTGGTTTGGCAAGAAGACTGGGTAAAAGAATCTTCTACCTCACTCTATCTGAAAACTTTGATTTACGTACTTGTAGATGAAGTGTTGTCCTGTGAACACAAACTTAGGAGATGAGAATTCTTTTTTGTTTTTTTTTTTTAAGTCAAGAATAGTACACAGTGTTCAAGAACTGGAAATGGGCATTAGCAGGCATCCGATCCAAAAAACTCATTTCACAGGTCGAAAAATGGAGCACTAAAGAAGTTCAAGGACTTGTTCAAGGTTATCAAGAGAGTTTGTGGCAGAGCTGATTCCAGGTTAAAGGTTTTCTTTTTCAGTTTCCATTATACCAATTTCTGGTATAAGTTTCTTCATGAAAATACGTTATACCAGCATGTAAGTTAGTCTGCAGAGCATAGAGTAAGCATGACCAATACTACTGATTCATTTTAATTTTCTTCTTTGTAAACATCTTAGAAAAAATAGATGTTATGTAAGGAGCCCTTTTCATATTATTGGGTGTTTCTTTGTATCTACTCTACCTGTCTATGCATTTATGTTGTGTTTACTTACTCCCTTGCCCAGAGCAGACATTACACTTGAATAGGACCCTGTTTTTCCAGAAAACTTTATAATCCTCCCGAAGTGACTCAGAAATCGGTTGCTATTATTGGTTCAGACTTACTTTGTGCCATCCCTGTGCAAAACTCTTGTGTGTAGAGATAAAAGACCCAGTTTCTCATATATGCATCAATATATGATACATGTTTTTTTGACTTACTGCACTTTGTATGACAGACTCTAGTGATGACCTAGATGGGTGGGATGGGAGTGGGTATGGAGATCTAAGAGGAAGGGGATATATGTATACATAGAGCTGATTCACTTTATTGTATAGCAGAAACTAACATACCATTGTAAAGAATTATACTCTAAAAAAAAAAAGACCCAGTTTCTGCTGTGAGAAGTAACTTCAGCCACTCTCACAGAGTGCCATAGAATGACACTATCTATCACCTCCTCATAGTTAAATTTGCCACATATTCTTAGGGCTTCCCTTGTGGCTCAGCTGGTAAAGAATCTGCCTGCAATGTGGGAGACCTGGGTTCGATCTCTGGGTTGCGAAAATCCCCTGGAGAAGGGAAGGGCTACCCACTTCAGTATTCTGGCCTGGAGAATTCCATGGACATACAGTCCATGGGGTGGCAAAGAGTCGGACACGACTGAGTGACTTTCACTTTCCGATGCTTAATGTCATTTACAAACTGGAGATAGTGAAGGACAGGGAAGCCTGGCATGCTGCAGTCCTTGAGGTCATAAAGACTCGGACACAGCTGAGCAACTGAACAACAACAAATATTGTTGACATTTTGTTTTCTCTGTTGTTGAGCCTCACATAGTTAGCACCACAGTTCTTGTTTTTTTCCTAACACTTAAATAGTGACTTTTATTTGATGTTACATCCTTAAAGTGTCACCCTTTTGCCATTTATTTTACATATATTTTTTTCTATTCAATTTCTACTGGGAAAAAGGCCTTTGAAGTGCTGATATTTGGGGATGGTAAACAAGACAGGTAGAGATCTTGGCCACATGATACTGTATTTTAATAGGGGTGGGAAATGGCTAGACTCTACTTACATAAACAGTAATGAAAATGATTTCAGCCAGTGACAGATGCTATGAAGAAAGTAAAACAAGGTCTTGGGATAGAAAATGAATAGTCTAGCCCAGATGGTGTGTCATAAATTAGTTTATCAAGGAAAACCAATTTGACAACTTGTTCTTTTTATTGTTTTGGTTTAATATTTTTATTGCAATGTAACACATATACTAAAAGTATACATGTTATAAGTGAACAGTTTGAGTTTTAACAAACTGAATGTGTCCAAGTTATCAGATCCATATCAAGAAATTAATCATGTAGCAGCAACTCAGAGGACACCCTTGTGCGGTTATAGTATTCCTTCTGAGAAAAAGAGTAACTGGTCTCCTTAATTAAGTCACCACAGACTGGTTTTGTTTTGTACTTTAAGTAAATGGAATTATATGCACTCATGTAATCAACATTATGAGATCCTGAAAGTGGCATTTTCACATTTGAGCTGAGACCTGAGTAATGAAAATAGCCAACCAGGTGACTTGACATTCTGGGGAAGAGAGGACAGCAAATGCAAAGGCCCTTAGGTATGGCCTGAACTCAACATATCCAGACCATTAAAGAGGTGGAACGTGATAGTACTAGTCATGGTGTGTAAGGTTGGCAGGGCCTGGATCAAGTAGGGCTTTGCAGGGTCTGGTAAGGAGTTTTTAAAAACTTACAGTTCTTGCATGACCTACCCACAGTTTTTCAGCTAGTAAAAAATAGCTGAATCCCAGTCTGGCTGCCAGTGGCCGGGCATGTAATTATAGTGCACTCTCTATTATAAATAGCACAATATAGCAAGGCACAGCCTTATTGGGCACTGAAATGAGCCTGTTACATTAGTCATGTCTTAGGAGAAGTCTTGATTGAGGGCACTGAGTTTAAATGTTTAATGGTGATCTAATCATGGTATTTACCTTTTTAGTATGTTTGCCCTATCATAATGGTTGGGTGCAATTCACAGAGCTGTTCTGTTGTAGGAGAAGCAGAGACATTGTGGGAGCCACTGTCTCTAAGGCCTCTAGTGGTACAGTCCTTGGTGTGTGGTTCTCTAAAAAGCCCACAGCTTCTGTCCAGGAACTCAGGGAGGAATGTCCCTTGTTGAGGGAAATGGAAACCATGCCCCTGCTCTTGTACACCTTACAGTAGCTGACTCCAGCTTGATTTTCTGCTCTTTCCAGAAGTGGGAAAAGAAAGATAGATGCCTGGCTTTTAGAAGTGAAGGCTGAAGCTTACATGGAAACTTTTAATCAGCGAAATATGGCTATGAAGGTTGCGTTGAAAGTTGTGACTGACCTTTATCTGCCTTCTTGCCTAGAAGAATAAATATCTGACTTTTGTTTCTTCTTAAAAATGAAGTACAACTGCAGTGTCCTTAGAAAAGGAAATTCATGTCAAATACTTCAGATGCTAAACTACTGATTTCTGTGTGGGGAAGATCTTTTAAGTGATAGCTTATCCCAAGTTGGTTTTGTTTACTGAGAAGGAAGCATTTCTTTCATGTATGAAAGATGGAGTACACTGACCCACAGTCACAAGAATTTTGCTACCCTTGTATCCTGGCCGAATTCTATAGGCACAAGGCCCAGAAACTCATTGATATATCTTGTATTTTGGGGAGGAAAACCAATTATATATGCAACTTCAGATAATTTGTCTTTCAGCTTGTTTTTACTATTCACTCAGTCTGGTATTGTCCTTTGCTAGCTACATCCATCATTCTCTGTTACTTGATGAAAACGTTTGCCCGAAGAATTTGAGCGACTTCTATACATTTGAGCAAATAATAAAATCAGTGTGTGTGTGCCAGGTGTGCTCAGTTGTGTACAATTCATTTGCAACCCCTTGGACTGTAGCCTGCCAGGCTCTCAGTCCATGGGATTTTCCAGGTGAGAAAGCTAGAGAGAATTGCCATTTCCTCCTCTAGAGCATCTTCCCAACCCAGGGATTGAACCCATGTCTCTTGCATCTCCTGAACTGGCAGGTGGATTCTTTACCACTGCAACAACTGGGAAGCAGTGCAGAAAGTCAGTATATTGATGAAATTTTGGGAAATGACATTAGAATTAGTCTGGTAAAGAGGATATAGGAGAAGGCATGCCAGGTGGAGTGGATTATGGGCCAAGGCAGAGGAGAGAGAGATGGGGAGATTAGAGCAGTCATTGCAGCAGACATGAAAGGCTGGTGGAGATCTTTTAGGCAAATGAGGAAGGAAAGAAGGACTGTAGAAAGGCCAGAATTTGCCATGATATTGAACTACATAACTGAACGTCAAGCACATATTGTTCACTTAGTAAATATTTTCTGAATGCTTAGTCTTTGCCCAATGCTATTTGTTGTAAGCTCCCTGAAGGCAGAGACTATTTGTAGGGAAAACTATCTTCCCTATAAATTTAGTGCTTTAGAGAATGAGTGGGGGAGTGCAGGAAGAGGACACATAGCCCGACCCTCAGGGGGCTCATTGTCTAGTGGCAAAACTTATTGTAAACCAATAATCATACTGCAGCATTGTGAGATCAGTAGAGCTCTGTTTTTAGTCCTCTAACGCATTGGAGAAGGAAATGGCACCCCACTCCAGTGTTCTTGCCTGGAGAATCCCAGGAACGGGGGAGCCTGGTGGCTGCTGTCTGTGGGGTCGCACAGAGTTGGACACGACTGAAGCGACTTAGCAGCAGCAGCAAGGCACTGTTAGAGGCACTTGCTTTTTCCTCTGCNGGAGAAGGAAATGGCACCCCACTCCAGTGTTCTTGCCTGGAGAATCCCAGGAACGGGGGAGCCTGGTGGCTGCTGTCTGTGGGGTCGCACAGAGTTGGACACGACTGAAGCGACTTAGCAGCAGCAGCAAGGCACTGTTAGAGGCACTTGCTTTTTCCTCTGCCTGAAACACTGTTCCGTCTGATCTCAGGCCTTGTTCTCCTCTCCCATCATTCAGCTTGTCATTCAACTTTCTGATTCTAAGTAGTCTTCCAACAGGGCTTTTGCTATATAAGATAGTATCTGACTAACCTTCTCCCCTGAGACTATTTTCTGCTTCTCACCTGCTTTTTAACACTTTGTGCTGTGCTTTGTTGCTCAGTTTTGTCCGACTCTTTGCAAGGCCATGGACTGTCACCCGCCAAGCTACTCTGTCCATGGGGATTCTCCAGGCAAGAATACTGGATTGAGTTGCCATGCTCTCCTCCAGGAGATCTTCCCAATCCAGGGATCGAACCCAGGTCTCCTGCATTGCAGGTGGATTCTTTACCACTTTATTTGGTAGTTTATTATGGGTTTTTATTAGTTTGTTTTATTATCTGTCTTCCTTCCTTTCCCACAATGTAAGAATGTAAAGTCTGTGAGGGTGAAGACTGTTCTTATGCACTCCTATTTTACCAGTCTGCCTGACCAGGTATCCAGTAAGCTTTTGGGGTTTAGATGAATTCATGGAGTGCAGAGAACAAAAGAAGGGTAAATAACAGAGAAGTTGAGGACTGATGCCCACATGACGCAGTGGGTAAAGAATCCACCTGCAGTGTAGGAGATGCAGGAGACGCCAGTTTGATCCCTGGGTTTGGAAGATGCCCTGGAGGAGGGCATGGGATCCCAGTCTAGTGTTCTTGCCTAGAGAATCCCATGGACAGAGGAGCTTGGTGGGCTACAGTCCATGGGGCTGCAAAAGAGTTGGATATGACTGAAGTGGCTGAGCACGCGCACACAGATAATTTAGGCAAGTGAGAAAGGAAAAGTCTGGTGGTGAAAGGGCTTTCATAATAATAGTACTGTGCTTTCATACGTGACGATTTTTGTGCAAAGTGATTTCTGTGCATGATTTCCTTAAACCTTACATGTTATTGCAGGCAGATTGTACTGTCTTCATATTGCATGTAACAGAGCAGAGGCATAGACCAGTCACGTAATAACCTGCTTAAAATCACAGGGCCTGGGAGTCACCTGCCTCATGATGATACCTGTTAAAATAGTAAGTTATGTTGCCAGAAGGTCTTGTTTGACCTGAACTGTTTAATTATGCTGATTGCTTACCTTTCCACATCTTTTTGTCCCTGAGGGATGGATACCTTGGTGTTTGAGCTTATGCTGATTTATTGTTGTTCAGTCACTAAGTTGTGTCTGACTCTTTGTGATCCTATGGACTGTAGCACAGCAGGCTTCCTTGTCCTTCACCATCTCCCGGAGTTTGCCCAAAGTCATGTCCATTGAGTTGGTGATGCCATCCAACCATCTCATCCTCTTTTGGCCCCTTCTGTTCCTTCCTCAGTCTTTCCCAGCATCAGAATGTTTTCCAGTGAACTGGCTCTTTGCATCAGGTGGCCGAAGTACTGGATATTCGTCTTCAACATCAGTCCTTCCAATGGATATTCAGGGTTGATTTACTTTAGGATTGACTGGTTTGATCTCCTTGCTGTCCAAGGGACCCTCAAGAATCTTCTCCAGTACCACAGTTTGAAAGCATCAATTCTTCAGCACTCAGCCTTCTTTATGGTCCNCCTTCCAATGGATATTCAGGGTTGATTTACTTTAGGATTGACTGGTTTGATCTCCTTGCTGTCCAAGGGACCCTCAAGAATCTTCTCCAGTACCACAGTTTGAAAGCATCAATTCTTCAGCACTCAGCCTTCTTTATGGTCCAAGTCTCACATTTGTACATGACTACTGGGAAGACCAAGACTGGATGGATGTTTGCTGGCAAAGTGATGTCTCTGCTTTTTAATATGCTGTCTAGGTTGGTCATAGCTTTTCCTTCCGAGGAGCAAGCGTCTTTTAATTTTATGGTTGCAATCACCATCTACAGTGATTTTGGAGACCAAGAAAGTAAAATCTGTCACTGTTCCCACTTTTTCCCTTTCTATTTGCCATGAAGTGATGGGACTAGATGCCATGATCTTAGTTTTTTGGATGTTGAGTTTTAAGCCAGCCTTTTCGCTTTCTTCTTTGACCCTGATCAAGAGCCTCTTTAACGTAGATGGACTAATCAACTTTTCATGATTGTCTTCTTATCTGGCTCTTCTGTTCTTTACTAGCCCAGTCATATCTGACTCTTCGCGACCCCTTGGACTACAGCATGACAGGCTTCCCTGTGCTTCAACATCTCCCAGAGCTTGCTCAAACTGATATCCATTGAGTGGGTGATATCATCCATTTGACTCTCATCAGGCTCTTATCTGACACTCTCCTTCCTAGGCTCCAGGGTCTGGGAAGCAGGAGAAAAGGGTATGATTTCTCTATTAAATTAGGACTAAATTCAAATTCTAGGTCTGCCAAATTCTAGCTCTACAAATTACTGAACTTGACTGACCCTCAATTTCTTGTTCTCTAAATGGAGTTACTTCTTACAGATGGTTACAAACATTGAGTGAGATGATATGCATGACATCTCACGTTCTGGTTAGATGGTAGGCTCAGAGTCATTATTTCTCTTGCAGTGAATTTTTGAAGCTAAATTTAGTTGCTTTATAAATTTAGGCTTTATTAAGTCAGAATAGTTTTCCTTTCCCAGATTTGGTAAGTGTTTATCATTTGCTGCCATATCAGGGTTAGGTACTGCGTTGGCATTTCCAAATGTTTTATTTCACTTAATCCTGTAGCAACCACGTGAAACAGGTGATTATTCTCAGTTTACATCTAGGGATCTTGGGTTAGAGAGTTGAAAGCCTGTCTCCTGGGCCCCAGTTCTCATTGCAAAGATGGGGTGAAGGTATGGTGAGGCTTAAGGTGGCAGTAGGGAAGGTCACATGGGGAGCTCAGTTGCACCATCCTGGATGTTGCTTCATTCCAGAAATGTTTGCACATCTTTGTGTTGATTTAGTAGCTATGGTTTCTGGACCTCATGTGCGTCAAAGATTTGAGGTGGGCGGACACCCAAACACTAGGTTACAGTGCTTGACGTGTACTCAAGGGCAACTGGCATATGCCCTTCACTGTCTGCCTAGCACACAGCACTGCCTTTAGCGTTTCAGGAATACTGAACAAATTGTGAAACTGGCTTTGGAGAGTGAGTTTTGGGGAATGGTGATAGAGAATAGAGTTTTCTAGTATTCTGAGTTCAGACTTCGATCACTGTGCTGATTATGTTGCCAGCTTTTGTCCCTTTCTAGAAATGAGTCCAATAATACAGCACCTGAATACTAGTCACAAAAGCATAAATTTCTAACATTTACCTCTAAAATTTATTTTTATTTTAAAATGAAGGAGTTTGATATAATGTTTGAGTTGATATTTGAGACATGGCAAAGCTTAAGGAATAGGTTTGTATAAGTTTGGGGCATAAGAATAGGGGTGGAATAAGAGGGGCTGGATCTTTTTCTACCCTCATTTCTCCATGAGCTTATCCCATTTCCATTTCTAGGCTGTCTTAGGTCCAGGGTTGTGACTTAAGAATCCTGAGGAATTGGATAAAATGCCTTGTGAAGTTAGAGATCAGGGAGCAGTGAGAGACAAGGTTGGAGACATCAGCAGGGGCAAAATTTGCTAATCCTGTGAGTCTGGTAATGCAGTTAAGATTAGTTCTTGAGGACAGGGGGAGCCATTGAATTGTTTTAGACAGTGGGGTGGCAGGGGCAGCTTTATGCTTTAGAGTATTCCTTCTGCATGTAGTGTGGAGAAGGTTGGAGGGTTGTAAGTATGGAAATCATTCAGGAGATTGCTGTACTGTTTGAATGCTGGTAGTAAAGACACAGACCAGGACTGGACTCACACTGCATGGGTTTAAGTCTTGCCCTCAACACTGGTTATCTTTGTGATATGTGAAAATTATTTACATATTTTATTACAAGATTCATTTTTTTTTCTTTTTCACATTTCAACATCTCTGAAAACTGAATGTGTTTGTAGACTTGTGTCACAGATTGAGGGACAGTTTTTTGTTTTTCCCTCGAGTGGTGAAAGTGAAAAAAGGTGAGGGTTTTGGATCAAAATCAGGGTGACCACATAATTTATTGTCAAATCAGGATACTTTTCAGAGTGAATGTGAGCACCGTGAATAACTACACCAGCACATAAAAGAGAAACCCAGGCTGTGCCTGGAAAACTGATATATGGTCCTTCTAACTAAAATGGACTGAATGGTGGCAGTCAGGATAGAAGAGAAGCATTGGCATTATTAAGGAAAGAGACTGAACAAGATTCATGCTTTCCCTGCTGGATCTACATTGCTGGCTTCTCTCTCCACTACCGTGTACTAAAAAGGCTGTTTACCATCCCTTAGCAGAGAAGGTGTGAGTTGCTGTAGTTATGAAAGATCCTTACTTATCTCTGCCATGGAACCAAGTGCTCTGTCCTTATGCTCAGGTGTTCTCTGGACATGTTGTTATGGCCTATAGAACAAGAACAGGTGAATAAAAGAAGAGAAATATAAAGACCCATAAATTTGCCAGGCTTGCAAAGCGCAGGTTTCTAAACTTGAGCACAGTGAAGAGCTTTCCCAAGTCCCAAGCCTACCTTATCCAGTATTCACAGCATTCTGGGCCCTGTGGAATCATGCCATCTGGCTTAGTTATTTCCTTTTGTGCTCTCACTCTTGTATGGACTATGCAGTTGATTGTTATACTTTCTATGGTTGAAAGATCTCCTTGGACTTAACTCAAGGGGGTAAAAAAAGAGAAAGGTTTATTGAAAGGGACACATACCAGAACTCAAGATTAATCTTCTTGATGTTGGCTCCTCTGTGCATCTTTGTTCTCTATAACTTCCACCTGCCTATAACTTTGTCCATTCTTTGGTCCACTTCAGCTTCCTAACCCTAACATATCATCCATCTGTGTCTCCCAGAATGTTACAGTTTTAATAACAAGAACATCTCATTGATCTGGCTCATCATTTTGCTCTAATGTTCAAGTCACTGGCCAGCTGCAAGATTGGATGCTGCTTTGTAAAGTATGCATCTCTGCCCTTCCATTTGTGGTTGAAGTAGGGAGGTCTTGGAGAGGAGCAGCATCATAGCCCCTTGAGTAGGAGGTCTCTCGGTGCAGTGTTGGTGGGGTGGCCTGATCCATTTAGAGTTCCTTTATGAACTGCTACTAATTTGTCCATCTTCTTCTCCAAGTTCACATGTTCACTTTTGGTTTGTTTCCTTTTTTGCATTTTTAAATTTCTGAAGATTGTCTCACTTGTCACTTGGCTGATCTTAGGCTAATTTATCAGAAATTAAGATGAGAATGAAATATTTGGATAGCATCACCGACCCAAAGAATATGAATAGAAGCAAACTCTGGGAGATGGTGAAGGACAGGGAAGCCTGGCATATTGCAATCCAAGGGGTCACAGAGAATCAGACACAACTTAGTGACTGAACAACAAGGTGATGTAGTGGGCTTTGTTTTAGACCATTTTCTTATGATCACAAAGAAATAATTCTCTGGAGAAAATTATTAAGTGGGAAAAGGGTTATCATGGCAGTCATCCAAATAGTCAAGTGAGTGTTTTCAAGACAAATGTAGAAAGCAGGCTTTATGTGGCCATGGAATACTTCTCAGCTTTGTTTGGAGCAATACTCTGATTTGAAGTAACCCAACTTCTCTTGGGTTCATCTCCACTTTACACTTCCCTAAGAGGATTTATTTGGGTTCTTTTACCATCACTCAATAAAAACCTACCATATTGGGCAGAACTTCCTTGAAGCTATCTGCAGAGGGTGCTGGCTCCGACATTAATCCCTGGTGCAGTCGTGTGAGACTCAGGGCACAGGATTTATTTCATTTAAACCATAAGTAGGAAAATTATATTTTATCCTTCAAACTAGGGCACTTTTGATAGTTAAAGGGAGCACTGTTAATAATTATGCCAGAATGCTAGGCTTCCTAGGTAGCCCAGACAGTACAAAATCTGCTTGCTATGCAGGAGACCTGAGTTTGATCCCTGGGTTGGGAGGATGACCTGGAGAAGGGAATGGCTATCCATTCCATTGTTCTTGCCTGGAGAATTCCATGAACAGAGGAGCCTGATGGACTACAGTCCATGGAGTAGCAAAGAATCAGGACAAAACTAAGCAACTTTCACTTACTTAATGGGCATAATTTGGAGATGGAAATGGCAACCCACTCCAGTATTCTTGCCTGGGAAATCCCATGGACACAGGAGCCTGATTGGCCGTAGTGCATGGGGTCGCAAAAGAGTCAGACACAACTTAGTGACTTAATGACCACAACAGACATAACCAGGACTGGAACCAGGCTGCCAGTATTCGGTCTCACTTGTGATACTTAGTAGGTTTGTGATCTTGTGAAAATTACATATTTTATTATAAGACACTTTATGTTTTTCACATTTCAGCATCTCTGAAATATAGATGTGTTTTATCCTGTGTCATAGATTGATTGGCAGGTTTTTCCTAGTGGTGCATTAAAGTGGTGTGAAAAAGTTGCTCATTCTTGAAACTTGATGAAATTTCTGTTTTTGGTTTCCTCTTCTATAAGATGTAGACAGTTATAGTAGTCACCTCCCAAAGTTATACTAAGGATTAACTGAGGCCCTGTATACCCTCTTAGCACCATGCCATAGATGATCAATAAATTTTAATTATTGGTTTTTGTATTATATTCACTGACTTTAATAAATTATATTTAAATCAAAGTTAATTAAATCATATTATATAATGTGATTAAATTTCATTTAATTTAAATGTGTTCATTAAATATATTATCTAAATATATTAAATAAGCTATCAATTAAAATGCAATAATTAAAGCAAATTGATGATGGTCAGTTAAAATCACTGCAGATGGTGACTGCTGCCATGAAATTAAACAACATTTATTCCTTGGAAGAAAAGTTATAACCAACCTAGACAGCATATTAAAAAGCAGAGGCATTACTTTGCCAACAAAGGTCCATCTAATCAAAGCTATGGTTTTTCCAGTAGTCATGTATGGATGTGAGAGTTGGACTATACAGAAAGCTGAGCACTGAAAAACTGATAGTTTTTGAACTATGGTGTTGAAGAAGACTCTTGACAGTCCCTTGGACTGCAGGAGATCCAACCAGTCTCTCCTAAAGGAGATCAGTCCTGAATATTCATTGGAAGGACTGATGCTGAAACTCCAATACTTTGGCCACCTGATGTGAAGAACTGACTCATTTGAAAAGACCCCCCCCCCAAAAAAAAAAAGAAAAAAAAGAAAAAAGAAAAGACCCTGATGCTGGGAAAGATTGAGGGCAGGAGGAGAAGGGGACGACAGAGGATGAGATGGTTGGATGGCATCACTGACTCAAAGGATGTGAGTTTGAGTAAATTCTGGGAGTTGGTGATGGACAGGAAGGCCTGGTGTGCTGCTGTCCATGGGGTCTCAAAGAGTCAGACATGACTGAGTGACTGAACTGAACTGAATTAAAATATTATATTAACTGTGTAACAAATGTACAGTTAAGTTCTGGCTACATAAATAATAAACAGAAGGGCTTTATTTTTGTAAAAAACCTCCTATGATGTTTTCCCTGCTTTTCTCCTAAATCCCCTCAATATTGGAACTTGAAAGGGAGATGAGCAATGTAAGCCAAGTCACAGATCAGAAGAATTGAGGTGGGGAAATGGCAGTTAAGGAGAGAGAGAGAGATTCCCTGTAGTGTCATGATGATGTCAGGAGGACTACAAGGAAATCTACAAGGAAATTTCTTGGGGTAAGGACTTTCTTGTACTTAGCTCCAGATTGGGAGTGGAGACCAGCCTTTTAGATTTTTTTTTTTACTTTACGCTTTTTATTTTGTATTGGAGTATAGCTGATTAACAATATTTTGATAGTTTCAGGTGAACAGTGAAGGGACTCAGTCATACACATACATGTGTTCATTCTCCCCTAAACTCCCCTCCTATCCAGGCTGCCACAATGAGCAGTTTCATGTGCTGTACAGCAGGTACTTGTTGGTTATCCATCTAAAATATAGCAGTGTGTACACGTCCATCAAGATTCCCTAAGTATCCCTTCCCACCAGCAACCATAAGTTCGTTCTCTAAATTTGTCTCTTTCTGTTTTGTAAGTTCATTTGTATCATTTCTTTTTTGATTCCACATATAAATGATGTCCTATGATATTTTTCCTTCTCTGACTTCATCAGTATGGTGGTCTCTAGGTCCATCTACATAGCTGCAGATGGCATTGTTTCATTATTTTTAATGGCTGAGTAATATTCCATTGCATATATGTACCATCATCCTCTTTGTCCATTCTTCTGTCAATGAGCATTTAGGTTGCTTCCATGTCTTGGCTGTTGTAAGCAGTGCTGCAGTGAACATTGGGGTGCATGGATCCTTTTGGATCATGTTTTTCTTCAGACATATGCCTAGGAGTGAGATTGCAGGGTCATATAGTAGCTCTAGTTTTAGTTTTTAAGGAACCTCCATACTGTTCTCCATGGACTTCCCAGGTGGCTTGATGGTAAACAATCTGCCTGCCAGTGTAGGAAATGCAGGTGAGGAGCAAATGCAAGCTTACTCTAGTATTCTTGTCTGGAACATCCCATGGACAGAGGGGCCTGGCAGGCTACAGTCCATGTGGTCACAAAGAGTTGGACATGGCTGAGAATGCAGAACAGTATTTGCCATTGCTGTTTAGTTGCTAAGTCATGTCTGACTTTTTTGCGACCTCAAAGACTGTAGCCTGCCAGGCACCTCTGTCCGTGGGATTTCCCAGGCAAGAATACTGGAGTTGGTTGCCATTTCCACCTCCAGGGGATCTTCCCAAAGGAGAAATCGAACCTGTATCTCTTGGTCTCCTGGATTGGCAGGCAGGCTTTTTACCACTAGCACCCCCTGGGAAGCTCCTGTTTTCCATAGGGGCTATACCGTTTTACCTTCGCACCAACAGTGTGGGAGAGTCCATACCCTTTCCGTCATTTATTGTTTATGGATTTTTTTGATGATAGCCATTCTCCAGCCATTTATAATCAGAAAATGTTAGTTTTCAGCTTATATGTGGAGATCTCATTACATTTTTATAAGGAAACAATCTTTATCTTTTGTTTGATGTTACCATCTATGCTAGTGTTCTCCTGATTGCTGTCCAGATGACCACTTGGACTTTGAGGGACGTATTTGGGTTAACATAACTTTGAAATGAAGGGCAGAAAAACCACGTTTAATATGCAGTCTTATACCAGCCTTAGGGCTTACTTACCTAGGTCTTTAATAAGTAATATAAAGAAAGCTGAGTGTTATTAATTATTTTTGATTAAGTGTATAAACTGTTAATGGTGAGTGTTTGTTAAGATTCAGAACTTTTTTAAAGTGATGTATCGTTAAAGTTGAAAACCAACGATACAGAGAAAGAAAAGACTTCAGGTTTTAACCTTTTTATAATTAGCATGAAAAAATAAATGTGCTATTTGGTTAGTTAGAAAAACTTAATAAATTTTGAGATAGTGAAATTATAAACAAAATTTCCTCATTAATTTAAAAATAATGAAAAAAATGATGAAGAACTGAATGGATGAGTGTAGAAGAGATAAGTTTCAAATGGAAGCAGAAGTCTTGTGACTGGTTTGGGGGAATGCTGAGCCTGAGGGCACAGATTCTAACATCAGTTCCAGTGTATGAGTTTTTTAATACCACCAAGCAATTCTCGAGCAGCTGGGTGTCCTACAATGCAACTAAAGTCTGACACTGTTGACATGGAAATAGCATTAGATTCACATGTTAGTGGCACAGTCCAACATGACTGCCACCATCCCACTTCAGAGACCAATATCAAATCTAGGGTGTCACATGTACTACTGATCCACTGGTTATAGATTGGAGGTTCCCATGACCCCCTCCTCAGGTTTCATTAATTTGCTAGAGTGGCTTACAGAATGTAGAGAAACATTTTACTCATTAGATTACCAGTTTATTGTAAAAGGCTATAACCCAGGAACAGCCAGATTGAAAAGATGCCATAGGCAAAGTGTGCAGGGAGGCCTTATGGAGTGAAAAACTCCCACATGTTGACCACACTTCTGCTCTCCCAATCTCCTGGTACACAGATTTTTATTACAGAGCCAGGACTGATTAACTCTTTGGCCTTCAGTGATTGAACTTAATCTCTAGCCCCTCTCCCCTTCCTGGGCTGGAAGGGTGAGACTGAAAATTCTAACCCTCTAATCACTAGGTTGGTTCCCCTGGCAAACAACCGCCATCCTTAGGTTGAAAGTGAAAGTGTTAGTCCTGCAACCCCGTGGTTGGTATCTGTCCATGTGATTTTCGAGGCAAGAATACTGGAGTGGGTTGCCATTTCCTTTTCCAGGGGATCTTCCCAAGCCAGGAATCAAAGCTGAGTTCTCCTGCCTTGCAGGCAGATTCTTTACTGAGCCATCAGATAAGCCCTTTCCTTAAGATCAGTTCAGTTAAGTTCAGTTGCTCAGTCGTATCTGATGCTTTGTGACCCTATGGACTGCTGCACACCAGGCTGCCCTGTCTGTCACCAAATCCTGGAGATTGCTTAAACTCATGTCCATCGAGTTGATGATGCCTTCTAACCATCTCATCCTCTGTCGTCCACTTCTCCTCCTGCCTTTAATCTTTCTCATCATCAGGGTCTTTTCCAATAAGTGAGTTCTTCACATCAGGTGGCCAAAGTATTGGAACTTCAGCCTCTGCATCAGTCTTTCCAATGAATATTCAAGACTGATTTCCTTTCGGATTGACTTGTTGGATTTCCTTGCAGTCCAAGGGACTCTCGAGTCTTCTCCAACACCACAGTTCAAAACCATCAATTCTTTGGCGCTCAGCTTGCTTTATGGTTCAACACTCAAGTCCATACGTGACCACTGGAAAAACTATAGCTTTGACTAGATGAATCTTTGTTGGCAAAGTAATGTCTCTGCTTTTTAATATGTTGTTTAGGTTTGTTATAGCTCTTCTTCCAAGGAGCAAGCGTCTTTTAATTTCACGGCTACAGTCACCATTTGCAGTGATTTTGGTGCTCAAGAAGATAAAGTCTGTCACTTTCCATTGTTTCCCCATCTATTTGCCTTAGGATACCTAGTGGCCTTTTCAAAAATTGTCTCACTTAACAAAGACACTTAAAAAAATTTTTTTTTTGAATTTTAATTGGAGGCTAATGAGTTTATAATATTGGGGTGGTTTTTGCCATACATTGACATGAATCAGCCATGGTGTACATGTGTCCTCCATCCCAGATGCCCCTCCCACCTCCCTCCCCATCCCATCCCTCTGAGTTGTCCCAGTGCACTGGCTTTGAGTGTCCTGTTTCATGCATCAAACTTGGACTGGTCATCTATTTCACATATGGTAATATACATGTTTCAATGCTATTCTCTCAAATCATCCCACCCTCGCCTTCTCCCACAGAGTCCAAAAGTCTGTTCTTTATGTCTTTGTCTCTTTTGCTGTCTCACATATACGGTCATCATTACCATCTTTCTAAATTTCATATATATGTGTTAATATACTGTATTGGTGTTTTTCTTTCTGACTTACTTCACTCTGTGTAATAGACTCCAGTTTCATCCACCTCACTAGAACTGATTCAAATGCATTCTTTTTAACAGCTGAGTAATATTCCATTCCATTTTGCATTCCAAGAAAAAGAAATGCAAAAGAGCAAAATGGCTGTCTGAGGAGGCTTTACAAATAGCTGTGAAAAGAAGAGAAATGAAAAGCAAAGGAAAAAAGGAAAGATATACCCATTTGAATGCAGAGTTCCAAAGAATAGCAAGGAGAAATAAGAAATCCTTCCTCTGTGATCAGTGCAAAGATATAGAGGAAAACAATAGAATGGGAAAGACTAGAGTTCTCTTCAAGAAAATTAGAGATACCAAGGGAATATTTCATGCAAAGATGGGCTCAATAAAGGACAGAAATGGTAGGGACCTAACAGAAGCAGAAGATATTATGAAGAGGTGGCAAGAATACACAGAAGAACTGTACAAAAAAGATCTTCATGACCCAGATAATCACGATGGTGTGCTCACTCACCTAGAGCCAGAAATCCTGGAACGTGAGGTCAAATGGGCCTTAGGAAGCATCACTATGAACAAAGCTATTGGAGGTGATGGCATTCCAGTTGAGCTATTTCAAATCCTGAAAGATGATGCTGTGAAAGTGGTGCACTCAATATGCCAGCAGATTTGGAAAACTCAGCAGTGGCCATAGGACTGGAAAAGGTCAGTTTTCATTCCAATTACAAAGAAAAGCAGGAAGGAAGGAAAGTTATGACCAACCTAGACAGCATATTAAAAAGCAGAGACATTATTACTTTGACAATAAAGGTCCGTCTAGTCAAGGCTGTGGTTTTTCCAGTAGTCATGTATGGATGTGAGAGTTGGACTGTAAAGAAAGCTGAGCACTGAAGAACTGATGGTTTTGAATTGTGGTGTTGGAGAAGACTCTTCAGAGTCCCTTGGACTGCAAGGAGATCCAATCAGTCCATCCTAAAGGAGATCAGTCCTGGGTGTTCATTGGAAGGACTGATGTTGAAGCTGAAACTCTAATACTTTGGCCACCTCATGAGAAGTTGACTCATTGGAAAAGACCCTAATGCTGGGAAGGATTAGGGGCAAGAGAGAAGGGGAAATCAGAGGATAAGATGGTTGGATGGCATCACCGACTCAATGGATACGAGTTTGAGCAAGCTCCAGGAGATGGTGAAGGACAGGGAAGCCTGAAATGCTGCAGTCCATGTGGTCACAAAGAGTCAGACACTACCGAGTGACTGAACAATGAACAGATGAGCTCAGGTGGAGGGTCGCAAGTACATACTAAGACCCTGAATGAGATTCCTGGAATACTATTCTTACCGCACCACTAACCAGTCAAAAAGATACACTCTGAAGCCATCACGTCAGATGTAGCCTTTAAAATTACTTCCCTGAAAGCCATTGAGGAATTTAGGTCTTTTGAGTACAAGCCACTCATCCTTCTTGCTTGGCCCTTGCCATTAACCTTTCTTTACTTTGAACTCCAATGTTTTGGTTTGTTTCGCCTCGTTGTGCATTGGTCACACAAACTTGGGTTCAGTGACATGTGTCATATTATTCTTCCTTTTCAAGGGTGGTTAATATATGTGTATGTGCATATTTAACATTTTGTTTTATGTTGTTTCATCAATGGGCACTTGGATTGCTTCTGTATGTATGTATATGTCATGGTCTGCATGTGGGTTGGAAAAGAATTTCCAAACATGAGGCAGAATAAGAGGAGAATATTTTATTAGAGTGGGAGGCACTGTTAGAACAGTGCGCTGGTTCATGGAAGAGCCGGCCCCTAGCATATTCAAAAGCAGAGACATTACTTTGGCGACTAAGGTCCGTCTAGTCAAGGCTATGATTTTTCCAGTGGTCATTTATGGATGTGAGAGTTGAACTGTGAAGAAGGCTGAGCGCCGAAGAATTGATGCTTTTGAACTGGTGTTGGAGAAGACTCTTGAGAGTCCCTTGGACTGCAAGGAGATCCAACCAGTCCATTCTGAAGGAGATCAGCCCTGGGATTTCTTTGGAGGGAATGATGCTAAAGCTGAAACTCCAGTACTTTGGCCACCTCATGTGAAGAGTTGACTCATTGGAAAAGACTCTGATGCTGGGAGGGATTGGGGGCAAGAGGAGAAGGGGACGACAGAGGGTGAGATGGCTGGATGGCATTACTGACTCGATGATCAGTGAGTCTGAGTGAACTCCGGGAGTTGGTGATGGACAGGGACGCCTGGTATCTGTGATTCATGAGGTTGCCAAGAGTTGGACATGACTGAGCAACTGAACTGAACTGAGCCAATTTTTACAGCCTCAAGACAGAAAATTTCTACTGGAAGAGTGGCATTAGGTAATTGGTTAGGATGCCATAGGATGGGTGCTGCTGCTGCTGCTGCTAAGTCGCTTCAGTCGTGTCCAACTCTGTGCGACCCATAGACGGCAGCCCACCAGGCTCCTCTGTCCCTGGGATTCTCCAAGCAAGAACACTGGAGTGGGTTGCCATTTCCTTCTCCAATGCATGAAAGTGAAAAGTGAAAGTGAAGTTGCTTAGTCGTGTCCTCAGTCGAGTCCGACTCTTAGCGACTCCATAGGCGACAACCTACCAGGTTCTTCTGCCCATGGGATTTTCCAGGCAAGAGTACTGGAGTGGGTTGCCATTGCCTTCTCTGAAAAGACGGGTAATAAGATGGATATTTTACCTAATATGGGGTTGGGAAACTGTCCAGTTTAGATCTGGAGGCTCATGGCAACAGTTGCTATGGGGCTGAGCAAGTTCCAGAGATTTTTGTCCTTTGAGCTTGGTACAGGGCTCCACGGTATACATACAGTGTGTGTACCTATGACATTTTGTTTATATTGCTTTATCAGTGGACACTTGGGTTGTTTCCATCTTCCCATACCCAGGCAAAATGTCTGTTAAGATTAATATTTCATTAAATTTTCATAACCATTTATCCTTCTGTCAGGTATTTGTTAAATTCATAGTAGGTACACTGTTAGGCCCAGAAGATAGTGGGTTGGTAGGAAGCTTGAGCATATGAAACTGCTACCACCTTCAAGGAACATATAGACTCACATGGTGGATATCAATGGTAAATAGACAATTACAGTGAGAGATGTTTGGTGTTACAAGCACTCCCCAGGGCTCTCCGTCTACACAGCTGTACTGCTTCTCTAGGACTCGACTGCATGGTGGCTGTGAATAGCGTCTGCCTGATGATTGGAATTTAGTCCAGGTAGAAATAGACACTTGCCATTTCTCGAGCACATTCCTTAGGCCAGGCCTGGTGGTGTGCTCCTGAAGAGGGTCGACTCTTTGAGTCCTCACAGCCCCCCTAGGAGGTCAGCACTCTTACTGCCATCACTAAGCCCACTTTAAAATGCAACAAACCTTGGTTCAAAGACTTTAAGCAACTTCCCTGTTGTTGTAGCTTTGGTTCTGCACAGCTCCTTGCTATGCCACTCACACTGGGTCTCTTCAGTTGTGCCTGTTATTCATTGAATTATGTCTTCTCCAAAATTCATAGCCTGAAGGCCTTACCACCAATACCTCAGAATGTGACTTTATTTGGAAATAGGATGATTCTGGAGATAATTAAGTTAAAAGGGGGTCATTAGGGTGGGTTCTAGAAGGCAATGGCACCCCACCCCAGTACTCTTGCCTGGAAATCCAATGGATGGAGTAGCCTGGTGGGCTGCAGTCCATGGGGTTGCTAACAGTCGGACAGACTGAGCGACTTTACTTTCACTTTTCTCTTTCATGCATTGGAGAAGGAAATGGCAACCCACTCCAGTATTCTTGCCTGGAGAATCCCAGGGATGGGGGAGCCTGGTGGGCTGCCGTCTATGGGGTCACACAGAGTCGGACACGACTGAAGTGACTTAGCAGCAGTGTCCTTATAAAAAGGGGACATTTAGACTCGGAAATGCAGACACAGGGACATTACTAACTGAATACAAAAAAAGAGATAAGGGTGATGCTTCTACAAGCTGAGGAACACCAGAGATTACTAGCTAATCACTATAACCCAGCTGAGAAGCATAGTTACAGATTCTCCCCCATAGTGTCAGATGGAACCAACGCTAAAATCAACCCTTGATCTCAGACTTATGGTTTCCAGAACTGCAAGACAATGCATTTTTCTTGTTTAAGCCACCCAGGCTGTGGTGCTTTGTTATGGCAGCTCTACAAAGTAAATACTGTGCCTCTTGGTATTATGTGGTGTATGTGCTGCTTGGCTCATCTTAAACTTTTTCACCTAAACATTTCTTGAATCTCAGCTTATCATAGAGATGTACATCTTCTTTTATTGCTGGTTGGGAAGCTAGTCCATAAACTATGACCATGAATTGTCTTGCTTTAATAGGCTTCGTATGCTTGTTGTGGTACCAGAATATTGCTTCCCACTGTTCTATTCAGTGATGTTGGACTTGAGAAGCTGTGATTATTTCTGAAAGTGAAGTCAATTTAAAGGAAGAAGAAAAGAATGTTTTAGGTATTGGGCACAGGCTTAGATACCAGATTCCAAATAAAAGTTCTAGAAATACCTTGAACAGTAGCAAGAAATTGGAATAAATGCACAGCCTTACTTACTCAGATGTGTTAATTCTGGTATTTTTCATTTTGGTTAAAATAAAATAACAATAAAGCTCATTATTTTTTGAGCTCACCCAGTTTTTAACTATTCTTTTTATTCAGACAGCTCATCCAAGGTTAAATAAAAAACATTTTAAAACTTGTGTTACAGATGTTTTAAAAAACAGTTATGTAGCTTAATCCAACAGATTTCATAATCAGAAGCATAACGCCAAGTACTGTTTTTCTTCACTAGTATAAAGTTTAAATTTAAGAATAATCAGCATGCAATCAAATGCTGATTAGAAATGAACAATAATGAACTTAAAAGTGAAATCAGTTCTGAGGGTTATAATGAAAGAAAAAAAGGAGTAATAGCAGTATTCAAAAATAGAGTAATAAAAAGTGAGTATCATGCTGAAAGGAAAATAGTGGGTGAAAATCAGCCTGCAGTGATGTTCCATGAGCGTCTCAAACAGTTTTGGGAAGAATGGGGGAAACAGACATTATAAGAGAGTGAAAATCTATATACTTGTATTGATTTACTGCCATTGATGAAGTCACCTAGGAAACATCAACAGTGGGTTTTTAGGAATGAACCTCTTGATTCTAGATGCTGGCAGATGGTATGGAAAGAAAAGGTTCAGTTCAGTTCAGTCGCTCAGTCGTGTCCAACTCTTTGCGACCCCATGAATCGCAGCATGCCAGGCCTCCCTGTCCATCACCAACTCCCGGAATTCACTCAGACTCACGTCCATCGAGTCAGTGATGCCATCCAGCCATCTCACTCTCTGTCGTCCCCTTCTCCTCCTGCCCCCAATCCCTCCCAGCATCAGAGTCTTTTCCAATGAGTCAACTCTTCGCATGAGGTGGCCAAAGTACTGGAGTTTCAGCTTTAGCATCATTCCCTCCAAAGAAATCCCAGGGCTGATCTCCTTCACAATGGACTGCTTGGATCTCCTCGCAGTCTCAAGAGTCTTCTCCAACACCACAGTTCAAAAGCATCAATTCTTTGGTGCTCTGCCTTCTTCACAGTCCAACTCTCACATCCATACATGACCACAGGAAAAATCATAGCCTTGATTAGACGGACCTTAGTCAGCAAAGTAATGTCTCTCCTTTTGAATATACTATCTAGGTTGGTCATAATTTTTCTTCCAAGGAGTAAGCGTCTTCTAATTTCATGGCTGCAGTCACCATCTGCAATGATTTTGAAGCCCCCCAAAATAAAGTCTGACACTGTTTCCACTGTTTCCCCATCTATTTCCCATGAAGTGATGGGACCGGATGCCATTATCTTCGTTTTCTGAATGTAGAGCTTTAAGCTAACTTTTTCACTCTTCTCTTTCACTTTCATCAAGAGGCTTTTTAGTTCCTCTTCACTTTCTGCCATAGGGTGGTGTCATCAGCATATCTGAGGTTATTGATATTTCTCCCAGCAGTCTTGATTCCAGCTTGTGTTTCTTCCATTCCAGCGTTTCTTNTTGGACTGCAGGGAGATCCAACCAGTCTATCCTAAAGGAGATCAGTCCTGGATATTCATTGGAAGGACTGATGTTGAGGCTGAAACTCCAATACTTTGGCCACCTCATGCGAATAGTTGACTCATTGGGAAAGACCCTGATACTGGGAGGGTTTGGGAGCAGGAAGAGAAGGGGACGACAGAGGATGAGATGGCTGGAATGCATCACCGACTCTATGTACTTGAGATTGGGTGAACTCCAGGAGATGGTGATGGACAGGAGGCCTAGCATGCTGTGATTCATGGGGTCACAAAGAGTTGGACACTACTGAGTGCCTGAACTGAACTGATGTATCTTGCAATTTTATTCATCAGTTAGACCTCAATAAAGTAGGGGAAAAAATAAAAATTAAGCAATAGAAAGGCAAATAAACAGAAGTCACATATGGCTATGAGAATCGGACCATAAAGAAGAGTGAGTGCCAAAGAATTGATGCTTTTAAATTGTGGTGCTGGAGAAGAGTCTTGAGAGTCCCTTCAACTCGAAGGAGATCAAACCTGTAAATCCTAAAGGAAATCAACCCTGAATAATCACTGGAAGGATTGATACTGAAGCTGAAGCTCCAGTATTTTGGCCACCTGATGTTCAAAGACTTTGATGCTGGGAAAGATTGAAGGCAGGAGGAGAAGGGTGTGACAGAGGATGAGGTGGTTGGATAATATCACCAACACAATGGAAATGAGTTTGAGCCAACTCCAGGAGATAGTGAAGGACAGGGAAGCCTGACATACTGCAGTCCATGGGGTTGCAGAGTCGAACATGACTTAGCAGCTGAACAACAACAGCAGCTACAGGTAGACTTCTAGCCCTGGCCTAACTAACTGTGTGTTCTTAGGCAGGTAGTCTGAACTCTCAGAACTTTATTTTCCTTTTGTGTCTACTGCAGAAATAGAACAAGGAAGTTGTAAACACTTAAAAGGTTAAAACTTCAGAGTACATAGTGAGTGCTCAGTAAATGGTGATGATGGTGATAGTAGTAGTAGTACTAGTTGTTTTGTTAGGAATTATAAAAAGAATGCATTTTGTTTTCAAAGTTTAATAAGTTGAACATTTTTTTAATATATCATTTTACATATAGGGATGTTATAAGGTTGGATTATATAGTATGCTTTCTTAAAGTAGCAAGCTAAATAACTTAGGCCGTAACTGACCAGTTTGGAAAGTAAGAATCCATTCTGTTGATTTTCTCTGGATCACCAGAAGCCTGTTGCAGAAAGTAATCTTGGTCCCATGGTGTGTATGGGCCACATTCTCGTTTCTCTCCTGACTCACTGTGAGCCTCATCCTCTTTCTCCTCTTGTATGTGGACTCACATGCAAACCCAAATTCATGTTCATATGACACTGAACTTTGAGGTCCCTTCAAACATTAGACTTGGTTGTCCTCGTATTTTTATATTTGATGTTTGCTGTGCAGAAATGCCATTTCCTAACATCTCTCTTGTCTTTTAATATGTAGCCCAAATGGTACTTTTTGTTATGTTTTCTGTTTCTCACTGTTAACTTGTCTCCCACCCACCTCCAGTGGCCAAGTCTCAATTTAATCTTCGTGTTTTCAGCGTCTTAGCACACAGAAGTTCTTAAGAATGAATGTGTCCCATCTCTGGTTAACAGAAGCTTACGCTTACTTGAATGCAAGGAGTTTTCTGCTTCTGATGAATAATTAATCACTTTAAATTGTCCAGGAGAAAGTGTGGGTGTCTGGAAATCATCATCAGAACTTGGAAACTTGAGAGACTAATTCTGTTTCTTAGTTAATAAAAAAGTGTCCATGAATAACCAATAAAAATTTAATTGAGAGAATAATCAGATATTGCTTCCAGCCATTCTCCCCTTCCCTCTCCACATGTGGAAAACCAATTACTTCACTTTTTTACCTGAGGAACTCTTTAATCAGTCTGATTTGGAATAGATTGTAATGGAGAAGTTGATAGTTTAATATCTGATCTTAATTTTCAAAACTTGGAAGCTTGGTGCTATGCCCGTAGTTGATGCTTTAATATTATTTATATTTATTAGTGTGTTTTTCAGTACATTAAACTTTATTGTATTAAATGGCAGTATTGCACATAAATATGGGCATAGCTGGAAAAGTTTTTGGTTCTAATGTGAAGTCAGCTTTACAGAGGACAATATATTTGATTCTGCTTTTGGTGGTGGTGGTGGTTGTTAGAATCTTAGCTTTGTATTTAATGTCCAAAATTTATGTGTTATTCACATTTTAATTTATTTTGTGGCATAAAATGAAGGAATGAATGACAACAAGATAAGAAACTATTTGAGGGGGATAGTAGAGCCAAAAATCTTGTCTTTTCAAAAATATTTCATTTGGGTATGAAAATTATTTCAGGGAAATCCTTTGTTTTTTAAAAAATATTATTTTGTCACCTGGATATTTTGTGCCTCTTTGCCCAACACTTCTGGTTTATTCTGTGACTAGTCTGTTCAGGTTTTTATTAACCATCTCAAAATTAAATGTCTTCTAGCTTGACAGATAGCAATTGGCTTCATATCAAACTTCAGTTCTGCTAGGAATCTGAGAAGATTTAAAGAAAACTTTTTTGACAGTTAAGTAATATTTTGAAGGTATCAGGTTGCTGACATAAAATGATTAATATAAAGCATAGTCTTGGAGAAAACCTATAGATATCAGATATTTTAAATGTTATTTCTGCATAAGAAAATTTCAGTTGCCACTTATTCTAAAAAAAATATTCGGAAGCCACAGAAAAATGTTGAAAGGCCATAAAGATTCCTGCAACTAACTATGCCCTAGAGAAAGCCATCGTGAGCAGTAGTGTGTACCTTTCATTATTTTTGTACATGTATGCCTTATGTCGGAGAAGGCAATGGCACCCCACTCCAGTACTCTTGCCTGGAAAATCCCATGGACGGAGGAGCCTGGTGGGCTGCAGTCCATGGGGTCGCTAAGAGTCGGACACGGCTGAGCGAATTCACTTTCACTTTTCACTTTCATGCATTGGAGAAGGAAATGGCAACCCACTCCAGTGTTCTTGCCTGGAGAATCCCAGGGACAGGGAAGCCTGGTGGGCTGCTGTCTGTGGGGTCACATAGAGTCGGACACGACTGAAGTGACTTAGCAGCAGCATGCCTTATGTACATACATGCATTTTCTAAACAAAGTTAGGGTCATACTGGTTAGATAATTTTGTTTTGTGATTTCTCTCCCATTTTGCATAAAATAATAGGTATTAACCTATACATCAAAAATTTTTGCAGATATTATTTCTGATGCCAAAAGTTTTGGAGAAAAGGAAGTTGTGCTCACATAGATTTCCTCATCTATTTTGCTATTTGCTTATTAGTGGGCATTGGTGTTATTTTTGATGTTCCTCTCTTTTAATGTTGTGATGAATATTCTTAAACATAAATTTCTGTTTATTAATCAAATAAATTCTTAAGATATTTTATCAAATTGCCCTCCAGAAATGCTTTACAAATTTACACACTCTCTCTGGTGATTAGTAATAACAGCAATAATAGTGGCTCCTATTTATTGGCACTTTATTGTATGTTATATGCTACATCCTAGTCTAAGCACTTTGTGTGAATTACCTAATTTATTCTTAACAAAACTCTAGCCTCCTTTCAGAGTAAGAAAACCAACATGGAATATATGTGAATGTATAGTTTTTTAATCGCTTGACCAACATCAAATATGCTAATTAATTTTTTTAATAGATGGGAAATAACTTCTCATTGATTCAGGCTGTTTGGTCTGATACTACAGAGACTGTACAGTTTTTTGTCTGCCCTAAAATGAACACTATTATCTTCCTCTGTCTTAGGAAGAAATTTATGAAAATCACCTAAGACAAGTTTTAAATTCTTATGAGTCAAAAATACAGTTTTTTACTCCTGATTTCAATAGGAAAATGCATTGAATGCATTTTGGATGCATTCTTGACTTATAAAATTAATACTATTTTGTGCTAAACAGTACTAAGCCCTGTTAAAATGGACACAGTTTCTTTAGGAATTAAAGTCAACAGGGGCCACACGACTGGAATAGGTCAGTTTTCGTTCCAATCACAAAGAAAGGCAATGCCAAAGAATGCTCAAACTATTGCACAGTTGCACTAATCTCACGCTAGCAAACTAATGCTCAAAATTCTCCAAGCAGGGCTTCAACAGTATGTGAACCGAGAACTTCCAGATGTTCAAGCTGGATTTAGAAAAGGCAGAGGAACCAGAGATCAAATTGCCAACATCTGTTGCATCATAGAAAAAGCAAGAGAATTCCAGAAAAACATTTGCTTCATTAACTATGCTAAAGCCTTTGAATGTGTGGATCACAACAAACTGTGGAAAACTCTTCAAGAGATGGGAGTACAAGACCCCCTGACCTGCCACCTGAGAAATATGTATGCAGGTCAAGAAGCAACAGTTAGAACCGGCATGGAACAACAGCCTGGTTCCAAATTGGAAAAGGAGCATGTCAAGGCTATATATTATCACCTTGCTTATTTAATTTATATGCAAAGTACATCATGCGAAATGTTGGGTTGGATGAAACACAAGCTGGAATCAGAATTGCAGGGAGAAATATCAATAACTTCAGACATGCAGATGACACCACCCTTATCACAGAAAGTGAAGAGGAACTAAAAAGCCCCTTGATAAAAGTGGAAGGGGAGTGAAAAAGCTGTCTTAAAACTCAACGTTCAAAAAATTAAGATCTTGGCATCTGGTCCCATCACTTCAATGCAAGTAGGTGGGGAAACAGTGGGAACAGTGACAGATTTTATTTTCTTAAGTTCCAAAATCACTGCCAATGGTGACTGCAGCCATGAAATTAAAAGTTGCTTGCTCCTGATAAGAAAAGCTATGAGTAACCTAGACAGTGTGTTAAAAAAGCAGAAACATTACTTTACAGACAAAGGTCCATCTAGGCAAAGCTATGGTTTTTCCAGCAGTCATGTATGGATATGAGAGTTGGAGCATAAAGAAAGCTGAGCATTGAAGAATTGATGCTTTTGAGCTGTGATGTTGGAGAAGACTCTTGAGAATTCCTTAGACAGCAAGGAGATCCAACCAGTCCATCCTAAAGGAAATCAATCCGAATATTCATTGGTAGGACTGATAGTGAAGCTGAAGCTCCAATACTTTGGCCATCTGATGCGAAAAACTGTCTTACTGGAAAAGACCCTGATGCTGGGAACAATTGAAGGCTGGAGGGGAAGGGGAGAATAGAGGGCGAGATGGTTGGATGGTATGACTGACTCAGTGGATGTGAGTTTGAGCAAGCTCTGGGAGTTGGTGATGGACAGCAAAGCCTGGCGTGCTGCAGGCCGTGGAATCACAAAGAGTCGCACAGAACTGAGCAACTGAACTGATCATGACACAACATAACACGATGGTTTCCTTTCATTGTTGCTCTGTAATGCATCTTTCTTTGAACTTCTTCAGCCTTTGTTTAGCCATATATTTTGTTGTTCAGTCACTCAGTTATGTCTGACTCTTTGCAACTCCATGGATTGCAGCACGCCAGGCTTCCCTGTCTTTTCATGGCTGCAGTCACCATCTGTAATGATTTTGGAGCCCAAGAAAATAGTCTCTCACTGTTTGCATTGTTTCCCCATCTATTTGCCATAAAGTGATACACACTTAATATTCTTTTTAGCAAGTATTCATTGATTCTCAGTGTTTATGTAATTGAAAGTTTAACACAAGCTCCATTCAAGAAAACCATAAAGCATACAGAAAAAAATCAGTGAAAACAATGCAAGTGATACATGAGATAATTAGTATGTATTATGAACTACCACCCATGAACACACTTATATCAGATGTACAGATACAAAGCTGCTTGCATGATATTTCTTGTTTTCAGCTTTCGGCTGCTCACAAGGCATGAGGTACCAAAAATGGTCCTTATAAATAAATGCCATGTCAGTTGAACCAGATTTATTAAATGAAACTCCTCATTAAGTTGAATTCTTGTAACTTGATGGATATATCTCAGGGTCTTACTGTATTATAAATAATTGGGGAGAGGGAGGGAGTGAAGATTATTTCATGTCATGTAGCTCAGGTAAGTGTTTTAATTGAGTTTCACAAATGAAGGTTTTGGTGCAAGGTGATTAGATTTCAGTTTTTGAAATATCACATTACTATTGGATGGAGAGTAAACTGCAGCCAAAAAGGTATAGAGGTAGTCCTGAGTTAGGAGGCTGTTTGGAGAGTCAAGTGGAAAGGTTCAAGTATGATTCTTAGATTTGTATGAGGATCACCTGGGATACTGAATGCTGATTCCTGGGTCCCCATGTATATAATCTATAGTTAAAATTCAAAAATCTGCAATGTATTAATGTTTGTCTCATTAATGTTTGAGAATTAGTGATCTAGAGATCTGTAGAGTCTGTTTTAGCCCTGTATAGGAAAGAAAACACTCTTTGGTCTGTTTTATGAATTTTTGAATAAAGGAAAATAAATATACCTTTCATAAGAATTCATTTTGATAGTGTGTCTTGGGAAAAAAAGGATCATTTATTGGATATTTAATAGTTACCAGGCATTGTCCTAATTGCTTTTGATATCTTTTTTTTTTTCTTAAGTTTTCCACAACTGGGCAAATTCAGCAGTAATAACACAATTTCTAGATGAGGAAACTGAAATTCCTAGAACCTGAAGTTAGAATACTTTTGGCTGCATGTAAAAAAGTCTTGACTCAAACTTACCTAAGTAATAATTTCTCACAATTATCAGGAATTCCATTGTAGGTTGTGCCTCAGGTTGGTGAATTTCAATGGCTTATATATGTTATTGAAACTCCAGGATCTTTGCTTTTCTCTGCTGTGAGGGTGTTGGCACTGGTTTTACCTTTTGGAAGCAAGGTGACTTTCACATTTCTGAGAGAGAGAGATTCTTCCAGAGGAAGAATAGAGATGTTCTCTTTTTGTTGTTTTTCTGAAGGGAGGAAGTTTTTCCCATAACCCTCCCATCAGGCTTCCTTTCATATGTTTATTGGGAGAATTGGGTTACATAGTCATTGCTGAAGCCATAGAGGTGGGATTCCCATCACTGGCTGGGACTACTGAATGATTTAGAAAGGGTACTGGAAGTCACTTACAGTGTCTGCTATGGCCAGACTGCTGGTGAGTGGCTGAATTAGGATGTCAGACTCCAAAGTCTTCTTGGTGCTTCCTGATCCCGAGTTATGTTTCAAGTATTCATTTGCAAGCCTTCCATTCCTAGGCTGTTGAGGGGATCTCCAGTTGCTGGAGCTCATAGCCACGGTAAAAGGACTACATTTACTTTCAACTTTCTGCTACCCCAAGGCTATTTGAAAAGCTGTGTACTGTCCACTAAGAGGGGAAAGGTCAAATGTTACTACCAGCTGGAAATGTATTGATGTGTGTTAGCCTAGCAATGAGCAGTGATGCGGGAGGCAGTTTCTGAGCCTTTACAGACAGCTCAGCCTTTATAGGGCCCACCAAGTGCCAGGTTAAGCACTCTAATTGTGTTTTCTACTTGACACAGCAATATCATGTAGTATGTATTATCATTATCATTATCTGTCATTTTCCTTATTTTACAAGAGGAAACTGAAGCTTCGATGGGTTAGTTTGCCTAAATTCACCCAACATGTGAATGGTAAAGAGTCCTGATTTGAATTCACTTTTATTTAAAAGATTTTTACACTTACACTTGTATTTAAAGATTTTTACAATTGTGAAATATAGCATAAAATACTGAAAACAAATCTGTACAATTTATGTGTAGTTTAATTTATAATTATAAAGTAAATATCACTCTCTGGACCAAAATAGAAGATTATCAATACACCAGAAAATCCTCATCTCACTGTTTCTACTGATCAGCTTCCATACTACTTATTTTTGTGGTACTCTTTCAGTTGTGAGACTTATACTCTTAATTACTCTGCTTAATTTTCCTCCTTAGGAAAATCTTAGGGCTTCCCTGGATGCTCAGCTGTTAAAGAATATGCCTGTTATGCAGGAGACCCTGGTTCAATTCCTAGGTCAAAAATTCCCCTGGAGAAGGAATAGGCTACCCACTCCAGTATTCTTGGCCTTCCCTGGGGGCTCAGATGGTAAAGAATTCTCCTGCAATGTGGGAGACCTGGGTTTGATCCCTGGGTTGGAAAGCTCCCCTGGATAATGTAATGGCAACCCACTCTAGTATTCTGGCCTGGAGAATCCCCATGGACAGAGGAACGTGGTGGGATACAGTCCATGGGGTCGCAAAGAGTTGGACACATCTGAGCTACTAAGCACAGCACAGCAAGTCATAAAATGGCATAAGGGGAAGCTCGATGGACCAGAAATCAGAGGCATTGATGTTCCCCTTTTGTAATTATATTTACATTAATTAATTATATATCAGCCAAGTCACGTCTTCAAAAGGACAAATGTAAGGCCAAATAACTTCTAATAACCATTATGCAGATAAAGAATTGGTTAACTAGGACTTGAAAACCGAGTTGGAGGGCAGGTTTTGCTTGCTTTTTTGTTTGTTAATTTAGTAGTATTGGTTTTAGAAACCCTTAACAATTTGGTGGTATACATCACTCATTTTGAATAGCAAGTATTTTGTTTGCTATGTAAGTCAGTAAATTGCCCTTGCACCTTATTGATTAAAATGTCCTAGCTCTTGAAGGACTCACAAGTATAATTTCTCTAAGACAGACTGTACTTAACGTTTTTTAAAATCCACCATTGAGGTCTGTCCATGATAATGTGGAACCAAGTGATTATTAATTTTTCATTGAAATCTTCTGAATAAGTGTTTTTTTCTTGGTTGGTTTCAAAAGGAGTCATATTCCTGAATCTAATTAGAGGCAGTTCATGTACTGTAGGCTTATTAAGATTCAAGGCACTTTTTTATTTTAGCCTGTCTTATATCCCTTTTTAATTTCACTTAAATTTGAATTACTCTAAGCATCATGTGGGCATATTGAAGATACTCAGGGTTATTAATAATGATGATATTGACGAATCTGTCCCATCTTACTCTTTTCAAGTTCCATAACCTTATTCTTGATCTTGGCTTATGAATAAGTGTGACTGTGCTGCTTCCCTTTTCTTCTTGTGGCAAACATCAGTAATCAATCATGACATTATTCTGGTGGGCCCAGACAAAGCCCATGGACTGTTTTCACATAGTACACCAAGCAGATAGTTCCATTTGGCCAGTTAGCAGGCCTTTTGCCATTCCTGGTCCTTATATTGGTTTTCTTAGGTCTAAATGTGTGTATCCTTCTTTATGACCTATTGAGTAAGTTGCTCTATCAGCTGTTTTTTTCTTTTCCCTCAGTTTCTGCCTTGGAGTGTCGTTTTCTCCCTGTTTGAATGAAGATCTTTCCCTTTACTGTTCAGTTCAGTCGCTCAGTTGTGTCCGACTCTTAACGAGCCCCTGAATCGCAGCACGCCAGGCTTCCCTGTCTATCACCAACTCCTGGAGCTCACTCAAACTCATGTCCATCAAGTCGGTGATGCCATCCAGCCATCTCATCTGTCGTCCCCTTATCCTCCTGCCCCCAATCCCTCCCAGCATCAGAGTCTTTTCCAATGGATCACCTCTTCACAAGAGGTGGCCAGAGTATTGGAGTTTCAGCTTTAGCATCATTCCTTCCAAAGAAATCCCAGGGCTGATCTCCTTCAGAATGGATTGGTTGGATCTCCTTGCAGTCCAAGGGACTCTCGAGAGTCTTCTCCAGCACCACAGTTCAAAAGCATCAATTCTTCGGCACTCTGCCTTCTTGACAGTCCAGCTCTCACATCCATACATGACCAGTGGAAACACCATAGCCTTGACTAGACGGACCTTAGTCGGCAAAGTAATGTCTCTGCTTTTGAATATGCTATCTAGGTTGGTCATAACCTTTCTTCCAAGGAGTAAGCATCTTTTAATTTCATGGCTGCAATCACCATCTGCAGTGATTTTGGAGCCCCCCNGGGGTTAAGGAACCAGGAAGGGTCCATGGGAAGGGAAGGGGGTTACTTCACATACAAAACTCCTAAACAACTCAATCCAGGACCAGCCTTATTTTGTACTAGAAAAGTCCTGCAGCTCAGTGGGTGCATGGATGTGTTTGTATATGTGCCGTATAATTGAAGAGTTATTATAAAAATGAAATACTGAATGAGTTGATATCTCCATAGTTTATTGATTAAGAGCATGACAGTATATCTGACTATGACATGTACTCTAATAAAGGATTCAAATTTTCTGAAATCACAGAAAGTTAATAACCCCTCCTTTCTGCTGTGACTCTAAATCCCTGTTTTAGATGATGACAACAATCTGTACTATTTAGCACATGATATTGGGAATCAAATTCTTTATGATTTTAATTGAAAACATGTTCACACCAAAATTTATACATGGATGTTCATAGTAGCATTAGCCCTAATAGTCCTGCAAGGGAGTAGTATTCAGGTATGAAAAGGAATGAAGTATATACTACATAACATGGATAACCTTGAAATCATTATGCTATGTGAAAGAAGCTAAACACTAAGGCCACATATTATATGATTCCATTTATATGAAATGTCCAGGATAGGCAAACTCACAGAGACAGAAAGTAGATTAGTAGTCGCCAGGGAATGGGGGGTGGTGGAGAAGGCAATGGCACCCCACTCCAGTACTCTTGCCTGGAAACTCCCATGGATGGAGGAGCCTGGTACGCTGCAGTCCATGGGGTCGCTGACAGTTGGACACAACTGAGTGACTTCACTTTCACTTTTCACTTTCATGCATTGGAGAAGGAAATGGCAACCCACTCCAGTGTTCTTGCCTGGAGAATCCCAGGGACGGCGGAGCCTGGTAGGCTGCCGTCTATGAGGTCGCACAGAGTTGGACACGACTGAAGCAACTTAGTAGCAGCAGCAGCAGCAGCAGCAGGGGGAGGGGTGGAATTGAGAGGGACTGCTTAATGGTTATAGAGTTTATTTTGGGGGTGATGAAAGTGCTTTGGAGTTAGTGGTGATGGCTATGCAACATTTTGGATATGCTAAAAACCACTGAATTTTATACTAACACCATGAGTTTTTCNAGCAGCAGCAGCAGCAGCAGGGGGAGGGGTGGAATTGAGAGGGACTGCTTAATGGTTATAGAGTTTATTTTGGGGGTGATGAAAGTGCTTTGGAGTTAGTGGTGATGGCTATGCAACATTTTGGATATGCTAAAAACCACTGAATTTTATACTAACACCATGAGTTTTTCATGAGTTTTAGCTCTGTTTAAAAACTACCCCCAAATGTCCCTAACTTTCCTATGGAGGGATCAAATAATGGAAAAACCATTGAAGCCATCTATCATTTCTTTCATGTTCTATTCTTCAACACATGGGGAAAAAAATAGCTCTGAGGTTAACTAGCATTCTTTAAGTTCTCCTAAAGGAAATCAGTCCTGAATATTCATTGGAAGGACTGAGGCTGAAGCTGAAATTTCAATACTTTGGCTACTTGATATGAAGAAGTGACTCATTGGAAAAGAACCTGATGCTGGGAAAAATTGAAGGCAGGAGGTGAAGGGGACGACAGAGGATGAGATGGTTGGATGGCATCACCAACTTGCTGGACATGAGTTTGAACAAGCCCAGGGAGGCTTGGTGTGCTGCAGTCCATGGGGTTGCAAAGAGTCAGGCACAACTGAGCAACTGAACTGATTAAGCTCTTCTGCATGCCAGGCATTGCAACGTGACTCATGTATTTCTCATTTAATTCTCACAACAACCCTAAAGAGGCTACTGGTAACCTTACTGTAGAGATGAAAAAATGATGAACTGATGTGACCACGGTCATATGTCATCTAGTAAATGGAAGAGGGAAGGTTTGACCTGTTTAGGTCTATAAGCCCAAAGTCTAATACTCTCATTCACTACTGAACCCCTTGGAAAACGCTGTGAAAAGGAGATTTAGACTGAGCAACAATGAAGTAAAATATTTACTGCCTTGGAGTCTAATCCACTGTGTAAGAGGTGGGGAGTAGGATATCAGGATCATTCTACTAAAATAATAAATTTAGAGATGAACTTGCAGGATTGCAGTGAATGACAGTTCTTCTTCATTTTCATGTTTTCCTGTATTTTCATTTCCGAGGCTATGGAAAAACAAATGAAATACATATTCTACCTTGTAGCTGGTAATTCTTACACAACTGTGCTTTTGGCACTGTATTTGACTCTACTTGGGAACAAATACATAACTGAGGGAAAAAATTCAGATGAAGAAAGAGAATTAGATTCACATTCTGAAATGTTATCCTTACGGAAACTTGAAATTGTGAAAAAAAAAAAAAAATCCAGCAAAATCACAGGAACCCTTATGGCTAATCTCTGGTTACAAAATACCCAAAGAACTCTAGGAAGCATTTGAGATATTCTTGAGTTAGAAAAACCCTGATCTAAAACTCCTTCCCCTCTGGGAATCCATGGGTATAGGCATGGAAACTCAGTCTTTATCCTTTATCAACTTTCTGCTCAAGTAAACAGAGTTTGTTAATAATACTTCTACCAAAGGAATTACCGATGGTTGGGCCACAACCTATCTTTAATTAAAGTCTTAATCAAAGCTTTCAATTTTCTCAGCAGGATTCTTCTGAATTAACTGGGGGAAAAAACATTGCACAGTGGCCCTACTTATATTTTCAATCAAAAGTACCCATAGGTGAGGTTTCTCATTAGAGTATATACACTTGAGGGCCCTTTCTATTAAAATACATTCCCCTCATACATTTCAGACCGTCAATAACTTCTTGGAAATTTGGAGAGAAAAACGCCCTGGTATGACTCTCATGTATGTGTGCTGGGGACATGGGGTCAATGACAAATTTAAGGTCCCTCAGTTTGGATAACACTGTATGTATTCAAACAGCTTAGTGTAAATGTTACTAAGAAGTTGTAAGAATTACCAGAGCAAGTTGTGCTGGGAGTGCTGGACTTTTAAAGTCAAAGTAGATTTCAGCACAGAAGTCTTCAATGTGTGTAGTATGTGAAAACTTTTATGCTTTTTGGAACATGAATTGCTGGGCTACAAATCTTTCTTTCTCTGTGAGGCCTATTAGTAGCTTGCAGTAAATTTTTCATCCTCTCAGATCCCCTCCTGCTGTCTTATCTCTCTGAAGATGGAGCTTATTCCTTACTTCCTGAAATGTGTCAACTTTATTGATTCATTTTAACACCTTCTAGGAAGTAGTGCAAAGTGGAGCACAGATGCTCCTTTTTAAATAGAAATAGGTATTGAGGGGCTTCCCAGGTGGCGTTAGTGGTAAAGAATTCGCCTGCCAGTGCAGGAGACATGAAAGATGTGTGTTTGATCCCTGAATTGGGAAGATCCTCTGAAGAAGGGCATAGAAACCCACTCCAGTATTCTTGCTTAGAGACTCCCATGGACAGAGGAGGCTGGTGGGTTATGGTCCATGGGATCACAAAGAGTTGGACACTACTGAAACGACTTAGCACAGACACACAGACACACACACACACACACACGCACAGAGGTATTGAATGGGTGCATGAAAATTTTAGGGTAGAGATAAAATAATTTTTTAGTTAAGAGTCATTACTTAGCCTAGTCAGGGAAAGTAAAAAAAAAAAAAAAAAAAAAAAAAATTAAGCCTCATCCAAACAACCCTTTTAAGGTCTGGGCTGATAGTGGAAACTCTAAACATTTACTGAATAAGTTCAGGAACATGTCCCCCTTTAAGAATATTTATAGACTTCTCTAAAATAAAATGGAGTTTTGAATACTGTATATCTTTCCCTAACTATAAAAACGTTTCAAAACAGCTTTAGAAATATACTCTCATTTATATTTGAAAAGGGGTTTTAAGATTTTTAAGAATCTTTCTTGCTATGAAATAGCAAATGAGCTGGATGGAAACACCATCTCCGATTTTTGAGCCAGCTTGGTGCTCTACTGGCACTCCTAAAAAACACATATTGAGAAATCCTAAGCCATTTGATTAATCTATTTTTGACTTTCTATAAAAGTCAAAATATATCTATGCATACTTTATATTATACCTTTCTGCCATTAAAAATTGCTTCTAGAAGGTCAGGGATCTTCAAGTGACTCGTGTTTTCATTAATTTCTTATGGCACCATCTGAGAAAGATGGCAATATTATAAAGAAAGCAGCGTCTCAAAGAGGTGAAACAGCAGGGCCCAGGGACCTCATCAGTGAGGGTCTCCCAGGCCTGGCCTCCACACCAGTGATTTCCAAACTCAGTCTTTCTGGAGCTCCATGGAATGCAGCAGGGACAGTTGGGCAATACCAAGGTATTTTGTCTCTTTCTACCGTCTAAATGGGCTTCCCTGGTCGTTCAGACAGTAAAGAATCTGCCTGCAGTATAGGAGACCTGGGTTCGATCCCTGTGTTGGGAAGATCCCCTGGAGAAGGGAATGGCAATCTAATCCAGCATTCTTGCCTGGAGAATCCCATGGACAGAGAAGGCTGGTGGGCTAAAGTCCATGGGGTCACAAGGAATCACACACAGCTGAGCGACCAACACTTTCACTTTCATAATCTATCTATAACCCATAATCACATTAGACACATATTACTTCCCACCTTCTACATCTGCATTGCTTCCTCTTTGCACTAATATCACGTTTTATCTTCGATTTTCCTCTTTAAAAATGGAGAGAGGAATAATGAAATCTTGAATCTATAATACATCAGCGATCTCATTGTATCAGAGGAAATGAGTTCTCATTTAAAATAAAAAGACTATTCATCATAGCAACAAAGTGTCTGACCTATTTCTCCATATGAAGACATACATTTATTTACAGACTTTGTGGCTAGTAGTTGCTAAAGAAACTAACAATGAAATGAACATAACATAACCAGAGGTATGGACAAAGATGTATGTATACTAAGTATTTATTTGTACTAGCAAAAACCCTATATCTAAATGGAGAAGGAAATGGCAACCCACTCCAGTACTCTTGCCTGGAAAATCCCATGGATGGAGGAGCCTGGTAGGCTGCAGTCCATGGGGTCGTGAAGTGTCAGACACGACTGAGGCAACTTAGTAGCAGCAGCTATATCTAAAAGTATAGCAATAGATGATTAATTAAACTATGGTATATCCATACAAGGGAATACTATATAACTACTTAAAAAGGTGATGTAAATATTTATTTATAACAGGAACATACGTGCATGATATATTTATTGTGGAAGGAAAACTGTGTGGAATATAGTCCTATTTTAGTGAGGAAAAAAACTAGTATTTATAGTAACATACAGGTATAGAAGAAGTCTGGAAGAATATACCCTAAATTATTAGCAGTAATTTCTATTTTTATGAGATTACATTTTGACTCTTTTTAAATATTTCTTTATATTTGATAGCAACTTCTAAGTTTTCTTGAAAAAGGCATATATTCCTTTTTATAATCAGGAGAAATAATAAGGCTGTTCTGGTTTTGGAGGAAAAGGCAACTGAATTTTATACACACACACACACACACACACACACACAGATGGCAACAACAGGTTTATACCTTATAACCTGTGAAAATAGAAACCATGACTATGACTTTCCATTGCCCCCTGGTGGAGCAATATAAAAATTTTATGTGTATCCTTACCAGCTAATTTTAACCCATGAAATGTTTGAATCCAAAGTTAGATCAATGCCAGCTTTATGACCAAGGGAATGCTTGCCTATTTCATCCTAACCTAATTCAGTGGATTAAGACAAGAAACATCTACTTATCCTCAATAAACAATTACCAATGTCCCTGAAATTACCTAAAACTTACACAAAGCTATCAGTCCTGTTCACTTGGAGGTGAATTCCTCATAGCAAGCTATTTTAGGCCTTAATGTCTGCTCCAGGTTTGGTCACCGAAGAAGAATACAAGTTCAGGATTAAGGTTGATTTACTTTAATTTCTCGAAGGCTTCCCTAGTGGCTCAGACAGTAAAGAATCTGTCTACAATGTGGGAGACCTGGGTTCGATCCCTGGGTTGGGAAGATGCCTTGGAGGAAGACACTCCAGTATTCTGGCCTGGAGAATCCCCATGGACAGAGGAGTCTGGTGGGCTACATCCATGGGGTTGCACAGAGTTGGACACGGCTGACAACTAAGCACAATTACAATTACTTTTGAGTTTAGAAAAAGTACATACTGGGAACCATGTTTGGTACACACCAAGTTACATGAGTATTAGCCACTGTATTACAACTACTCTTTTTACATCTAAGACAAAGAAGCTGCAAAGATATCCATGAGATAAGAGTACAGATTAGTTCCAGGGTGCCTCCCTGTTCGCTTACACAGGCATATCTGATGTTCTGTGGTCAAGGACGGCCACAGGGAGTGAGATACCACCACACTGGAGGAACCCAGAATGGAGGACTTACTTTTCTGGGAGTGCCTGCTCAACACATCATGCTAACACTCAAGGGTCTACACTATTATCCCATAAGGAGTTTTCAGCTTTCCACATTTTCTTTCTCACTTCCTTAAGGGCCTATGGTGGGCTTGGTCATAGCCTACCAAATATATATATTTGCTTTTGTATACGAAGAATGTCTCTTTTAGACAGGCATAAGAAAGATGTTCAACAGAGGTTGTATCCTGCTGGGGAAGTTAGGTGACGGGGGAACAGGGGTGGAAGCTGACTTCATTTTTCCTATATACCTTTTTGTTACTTTTATTTTGTGTACCCTGTGTCTGTATCACTAATAAAAAATGAAATAAAAGCTTTTGATGGTTTCTTATGCAGAATACATTGAAGCTGCTTGATACAGTATACATTTTTAGATGGGGTTGGCAAATAGAATGATACATTGCTGCTGCTAAGTCACTGCAGTCGTCTCCGACTCTGTGTGATCCCACAGACGGCAGCCCACCAGGCTCCCCCGTCCCTGGGATTCTCCAGGCAAGAACACTGGAGTGGGTTGCCATTTCCTTCTCCAGTGCATGAAAGTGAAAAGTGAAAGTGAAGTCGCTCAGTCGTGTCCGACCCTCAGCGACCCCAAGGACTGCAGCCTACCAGGCTTCTCTGTCCATGGGATTTTCCAGGCAGGAGTACTGGAGTGGGGTGCCATTGCCTTCTCTGGAATGAGGGAGTACAGAGGGAGTACAGAGGCAGAGGGACATGAACACTTAGGAAGTTATCTTAAGTAGTGGGATATAGAAAAGAAAAATTTTCAAATAATCCCTAATCTGAAAGCTGCCAGACTCCTCTGTCCATGGGGATTCTCCAGGCAAGAATACTGGAATGGGTAGCCTTTCCCTTCTCCAGGGGCGCTTCCTGACCCAGGGATCAAACTCTGGTCTCCCACATTGCAGGCAATTATTTACCATCTGAGCCACATGACAACAATAATGTTTTATATGCTTCAAAATGTTATAAGAGTAGATCTCATGTTAAGTGCGGAGAAGGCAATGGCACCCCATTCTAGTACTCCTGCCTGGAAAATCCCATGGACAGAGGAGCCTGGTAGGCTGCAGTCCATGGGGTCACTAAGAGTCGAACGTGACTGAGCGACTTCACTTTGACTTTTCACTTTCATGCATTGGAGAATGGCAACCCGCGCCAGTGTTCTTCCGGACGGGAGAGCCTGGTGGGCTGCTGCTGTCTATGGGGTCGCACAGAGTCGGCCATAACTGAAGCAACTTAGTAGCAGAAGCAGCTTTTGCCATCATAATAAACAAAAGGTTGTTAGTTAGTTAGTTCAGTCGCTCAGTCATGTCCGACTTTTTGCGACCCCATGAATCGCAGCACGCCAGGCCTCCCTGTCCATCACCAACTCCTGGAGTTCACTAAGACTCACGTCCATCGAGTCCATGATGCCATCCAGCCATCTCATCCTCTGTCGTCCCCTTCTCCTCCTGCCCCCAATCCCTCCCAGCATCAAAGTCTTTTCCAATGAGTCAACTCTTCTCATGAGGTGGCCAAAGTACCGGAGTTTCAGCTTTAGCATCAGTCCTTCCAAAGAAATCCCAGGACCAATCTCCTTCAGAATGGACTAGTTGGATCTCCTTGCAGTCCAAGGGACTCTCAAGAGTCTTCTCCAACACCACAGTTCAAAAGCAGCAATTCTTCGGCACTCAGCCTTTTTCACAGTCCAACTCTCACATCCATACATGACCACAGGAAAAACCATAACCTTGACTAGACGGACCTTAGTCGGCAAAGTAAGNTGCATTCAGATGCTTATATCTTTCCTTTTCTCCTTTGCTTTTCGCCTCTCTTCTTTTCACAGCTACTTGTAAGGCCTCCCCAGACAGCCATTTTGCTTTTTTGCATTTCTTTTCCATGGGGATGGTCTTGATCCCTGTCTCCTGTACGCTGTCACGAACCTCATTCCATAGTTCATCAGGCACTCTATCTATCAGATCTAGGCCCTTAAATCTATTTCTCACTTCCACTGTATAATCATAGGGCATTTGATTTAGGTCATACCTGAATGGTCTAGAGGTTTTCTCTGCTTTCTTCAATTTAAGTCTGAATTTGGTAATAAGGAGTTCATGATCTGAGCCACAGTCAGCTCCTGGTCTTGTTTTTGTTGACTGTATAGAGCTTCTCCATCTTTGGCTGCAAACATATACTCAGTCTGATTTTGGTGTTGACCATCTGATGATGTCCATGTGTAGAGTCTTCTCCTGTGTTGTTGGAAGAGGGTGTTTGCTATGGGCAGTGCATTTTCTTGGCAAAACTCTATTAGTCTTTGCCCTGCTTCATTCCACATTCCAAGGCCAAATTTGCCTGTTACTCCAGGTGTTTCTTGACTTCTTGCTTTTGCATTCCTGTCCCCTATAATGAAAAGGACATCTTTTTTTGGGTGTTCATTCTAAAAGGTCTTGTAGGTCTTCATAGAACCGTTCAGCTTCTTCAGCGTTACTGGTTGGGGCATAGACTTGGATTACCATGATATTGAATGTTTTGCCTTGGAAACAAACAGAGATTATTCTGTCATTTTTGAGATTGCATCCAAGTACTGCATTTCGGACTCTTTTGTTGACTGTGATGAAACCATAATCTGAAACCATAATCACAGAAAACTAGTCAATCTAATCATGCAGACCCCAGTCTTGTCTAACTCAATGAAAGTAAGCCATGCCTTGTGGGGCCACCCAAGGTGGGCGGGTCATGATTGAGAGGTCTGACAGAACGTGGTCAACTGAAGAAGGGAATGGCAAACCACATCCGTATTCTTGCCTTGAGAACCCCATGAACAGTATAAAAAGGTGAAATGATAGTATATTGAAAGATGAACTCCCTGGGTTGGTAGGTGCCCAACACGCTACTGCAGATNGGTGGGCGGGTCATGATTGAGAGGTCTGACAGAACGTGGTCAACTGAAGAAGGGAATGGCAAACCACATCCGTATTCTTGCCTTGAGAACCCCATGAACAGTATAAAAAGGTGAAATGATAGTATATTGAAAGATGAACTCCCTGGGTTGGTAGGTGCCCAACACGCTACTGCAGATCAGTGGAGAAATAACTCCAGAAAGAATGAAGGGATGGAGCCAAAGCAAAAACAATACCCAGTTGTGGATGTGACTGGTGACTGGTCTGATGCTGTAAAGAGCAATATTGCATAGGAACCTGGGATGTTATGTGCATGAATCAAGGCAAATTGGAAGTGGTCAAACAGGAGATGGCAAGAGTGAACATTGACATTCTAGGAATCAGCAAGCTGAAATGGACTGGAATGGGTGAATTTAACTCAGATGACCATTATATCTACTACTGTGGGCAGGAATCTCTTAGAAGAAATGGAGTAGCCATCAATGTTAACAAAAGAGTCCAAAATGCAGTACTTCAGTGCCCTTTACTGTTAGTTCTCTGTATTACCTTACTTCCTATGTATACTCAGATCACTCAAGCTGTCCACTTCTCAGTGTGTGCGCCTCAGAACAAAGTACTGGACTTACTCCTTGACTAGTCTTTGTTCATTTCTTTGGAGTTTATTCTTAGAAGTGACTCCTTTCTTAAGATGAAGAAAGGAGTGACTCCTTTCTTAAGATGAAGAAAGGAGTGACTCCTTTCTTAAGATGAAGAAAGGAGTGACTCCTTTCTTAAGATGAAGAAAGGAGTGACTCCTTTCTTGTTTTAGTAGCATGAACTCTTAAAGACTATCTCTGGTTGAATTCCTCCTGCATATGTATCAGACAGTCTCTGTTTGTAGCATGGACATGTAAACTCCTAGCTTTGGCCACCTGATGCAAAGTGCCAGCTCATTGGAAAAGACCCTAATGCTGGGAAAGATTAAGGGCAGGAGGAGAAGGGGGCGATAGAGGATGAGATGGTTGGCTGGCAACATCGACTCAATGGACGTGAGTTGCGCAAACTCCGGGAGATAGTGAAAAACAGGGAAGTCTTGTGTGCTGCAGTCTGGGGGGTCATAAAGAGTTGGATGCGACTGAGTGACTGAACAGCAAAAACAAAGCTCTTAACAGGCTGAACTTTCCATAGCTACTGACTATATTCTGGACAAAATGCAAAAAGAAAGAACTTGAATGTTCTGGAGAGTGAAGAAAAGCACGGGGATCCCAGAAGAGAATTGAAATCGGAAGAGACAGGCATACTGTATTGCCAGTTTTTACTTCCAAAATTTTTCTTGATAACAGGTCACACCCCGGTCAAACCTAGGTCCTTCCTCATTGCTGATGGATTCTTTACCATCTGAGCCACCAGGGAAGCCCAAGAGCAGGTCACAGTGATATGTAAAACTCCAGTAGAAAACTTCTAGTCTTTCTGCTCTGAAGAGCCAGAGAACAGAGTTAGGGATAAGGACAGCAACTAGAAAGTGGGGGTGGGGTATCCTGAATAGGAGAGAGACAAGGGGTGAGTCCTGGATCCTGTGCATGAACTGTGCAGATCAGAAGGTTCCCCCTGAAGGATACTTGCTGAGAGCAGGTGGCCCAGCTAAAGTGAAAAGAGTGAACTAAGATCTGAGCAGCCGCCAAGAGGGAGTTTGAGTCTGAGTCTGAATGTGTCACCAGTGAATCACTCTTCTCTGAGAACTCAGCTTTTTTTTTTTTTAATAACCTGTGTCTGATACACACAATATAAATATGTTTCTTTTCCCACTGCTCAGTTGCCTGTCTTGAGTTTTGTGTGCTTCGTTCAGAGTTCACAGTTTTTGGGCTTAAAAGGCAGGAAAGAGGTCTAATATATTTAGAATTAGTGCAAACCCTATCCAAGGCAGGAGTTTGATATGAGATTTTTAAGAATGATGGTTCTACCACAATTCCCACCCACTTCTTTTGCACAGTTACTGGTGTGTTGTGAAGATTGCCCCCATGTGTACTAATGCCATGGTTACCTCCTCCTCCTCTGTTGGCTCTTCAGCATGGTGTTGGTAGCAGTGTTGACTATGTTACAAAAGTCACAGTAATAATAAGTGGTAACAGCTAATATTTTCTGTACTCTCATTACACAACAGGCACTGTTGTAAGCACTTTATATAGTAACTGATTTTATTCTCTTGGTAATCCTTTTTTATTATTCTTATTTTATAGTGGAGTAAATAAAGGCTTAGAGGTTGAATTACTGTTTAGTCGCCAAGTCGTTTCTGACTCTTTATGACCCCATTGACTGTAGGGTGCCAGGCCTATCTGTCCATGAAATTTCCTAGACAAGAGTACTGGAGTGGGTTGCCATTTCCTTCTCCAGGGGGTCTTCCCAACCCATGGATCAAACTCTTGTGTATTGTCAGGTGGATTCTTTACCACAGAAACACCAGGGAAACCCCAGCAGTTGGATGTATATCTATAAAGTGGTAAAGGCAGGAGCCAAGTGAAGAGGAAGATAGGTTGGTATGGTATATACACATGTACACACACTCAGAAGTTTGATTTGAATTGGGCGATGGGTCTCGTCTGGACTGAGTTCCAGTAGACTCTTGAGCAAAGCAGATGTGACAAATACAGTTTTCCTGCCACTGTGTCCTGTCAAGTTTACTTGCATGGTGTTGCTAGGAATAAGATTAAGAAATACTTGTGTTAACCCAAAGATTGAAGCCTAATTTAGTTAAAGAGATAATTAACCAGTGAGTAGTTAGCCTGTCTTAGTTAAGTTAGATTCTATCTAGGCAACAGTTTTTTAACTCTTGTGACTAAAATACCACGGAAATTTTTATTTGTATTGGGCAAATTATTAAGTATAAACAGTTAGAATGAAAAGAAGAAAAGAAAGTAAGGGAAATAATAGTTCACTTTGTTCAATTTGTTTAGGCTAGAGTTTTGGACTTGATGATGGTGGTGGTCCTGAAGTCAAGAATTGAAAAACGTACCAAAGAGCTTTTATGATACACTGAGCACCGAAATTTACTGATGAGGTGACTCAGGGTCTCTCTGGATACAAAAGAAGGCTTACATAACTTATAGAGAATGTCCAGGATGGAGATGTAGGGTTTATTCTCTGTTCCTTGTTGTGTAGACCATGTCTGAAACTTTGTCCTCTTCTGAACACCATGGTTATAGAATAGACACTTCATCCAGTAATGGAGTAGCTAGTATTGGACTAATGGATAAAATTTAAAACTGATAACTTGTTGACAAAATATGAAAAAAATTCAAAAGTATTAAAATATTTGATGATGTTATTGACAAAGTGAGGAAGAGAGAATTCCATATGGGAGAGAATTCCATCCTTTAAGGAAGGGAAGTGCACTGAGTAAGAACCACATTTATACAACTTTTCCTTTGAAGGCTCCTCCCACGCTACCCAGAGCATTAAACATCTGTCTATTGATATCTTATTTTTGTGTATTTGCCTAGACAAGTTTGTGTTGTGCCATGCTTAGTTGCTCAGTCAGTTCTGTCGCTTAGTCGTGTCCGACTATTGGCGACCCCGTGAATCTCAGCACGCTAGGGCTCCCTGTCCATCACCAACTCCTGGAGTTCACTGAGACACATCGAGTCTGTGATGCCATCCAGCCATCTCATCCTCTGTCGTCCCCTTCTCCTCCTGCCCCCAATCCCTCGCAGCATCAGAGTCTTTTCCAATGAGTCAAGGCTTTGCATGACGTGGCTAAAGTGCTGGAGTTTCAGCTTTAGCATCATTCCTTCCAAAGAAATCCCAGGGCTGATCTCCTTCAGAATGGACTGGTTGGATGTCCTTGCAGTCCAAGGGACTCTAAAGTGTCTTCTCCAACACCACAGTTCAAAAGCATCAATTCTTTGGCACTCAGCCTTCTTCACAGTCCAACTTTCACATCCATACATGACCACAGGAAAAACCATAGCCTTGACTAGACGGACCTTAGTTGGCAGAGAAATGTCTCTCCTTTTGAATATACTGTCTAGGTTGGTCGAAACTTTTCTTCCAATGAGTAAACATCTTTTAATTTCATGGCTGCAGTCACCATCCGCAGTGATTTTGGAGCCCAAAAAATAAAGTCTGCTACTGTTTCCACTGTTTCCCCATCTATTTCCCATGAAGTGATGGGACCGTATGCCATGATCTTCGTTTTCTGAATGTTGAGCTTTAAGCCAACTTTTTCACCCTCCTCTTTCACTTTCATCAAGAGGCTTTTTAGTTCCTCTTCACTTTCTGCCATAAGGGTGGTGTCATCTGCATATCTGAGGTTATTGATATTTCTTCCAGCAATCTTGATTCCAGCTTGTGTTTCTTCCAGCCCAGCATTTCTCATGATGTACTCTGCATAGANGTGGTGTCATCTGCATATCTGAGGTTATTGATATTTCTCCCAGCAATCTTGATTCCAGCTTGTGTTTCTTCCAGCCCAGCATTTCTCATGATGTACTCTGCATAGAAGTTAAATAAGCAGGGAGACAATATACAGCCTTGACATACTCCTTTTCCTATTTGGAACCAGTCTGTTGTTCCATGTTCAGTTCTAACTACTGCTTCCTGACCTGCATACAGATTTCTCAAGAGGCAGGTCAGGTGGTCTGGTATTCCCATCTCTTTCAGAATTTTCCAGTTTCTTGTGATCCACACAGTCAAAGGCTTTGGCATAGTCAATAAAGCAGAAATAGATGTTTTTCTGGAACTCTCTTGCTTTTTCCATGATCCAACGAATGTTGGCAATTTGATCTCTGGTTCCTCTGCCTTTTCTAAAACCAGCTTGAACATCAGGAAGTTAAATCCCACCAAATACACAGGTGCTAGGACAACAAATTCCATCTATTATTTCTCACAGCTTTTAAAGAAGCTACAAATTCAGTGATTATAATTGAGCAGCTAGGTCATCCTTGACATTTGAAACCATTGTCCATGGTCCTTAACTGCCGAGTGAAATGTAAGAAAATATTTATATAAAATGTTTTCTCTTAAAAAATTCTCTGATTTTTTTAAATCACAAAGTTACCCTATACTACACTGGTTGCTTTAAAGAATGTGGTGTCAGGAAGACTATTACACATATTTTTAATGGACTATTAATACAGCAAATATTCTTCTTCTGAATATTTAACTGAATTTTAGTTCAATAAGGAAATATGATCCAGTATATCGAAGTCTATAACTAGAGAGAGCTGATGAGAAGGAAGGTCAAGTTTAAGCTTTCTGGGGGATCTAACCTCTGTTTCAGCCAGACTTCTTTCCCCTTTCAGCCTGAACTTACTAAGCATTTGTAATTATATTTAAAAAATATAATGTGCTATTACATGCCAACACTGCCTTGCCCCTGCTTGAGAACTGGTATTACTAAGTGTTCTCTCATCATATTTCCCAATACTTTTAGAATCAAAAACTAATGAAATGCAAGAGTTCTTATTTATGTGTTCCTCCTCTGGTCAAAGATATGACTAATCATGCCTTGCAAGTGAATCATTAAAACGCTATGAAAACCATCCACTATGCAGCTTAAGTACCTTTTGTAAAAAGTTTTTAAAAAAAGAAGAGGTTTGGACCACACACAGACTTTTTTTTGTCTTTCATCTTGAAAGTTTTTTTTTCAATCCTCCCAAGGAACCGGACCTGCTTTAAATCTTCCTCTGCCAGATGATGTAGTGTCTTGCATCACCTTATTAATCTAGATGCAAGGTATTTGCTTCAATCTGTGTTTAGGCAGGCTGCTTATTTTTTAATGTCTTCAATTTAGTTATTTCAAGGCAGTGTGGGTACAAATGGGCTAAGAAATCCAGTCCCATGCGAGACACAACTTGTGTCTCTATTGCTAAAAGGTACATACAAGAAAATTAGTTCCAAATATACACACAGTCATACGGTGCTCTTCCAATGCTCGTCATACACAGTCCTGTGCAGTTCTCACCATCTTTTCTCCTTGCAGAAAATTTTGAGACTATTACAGACTGCATTTTGCCTTGAGACTCGTGAAGCTGTCCTGCTAATTCTCTAAGAGAGTGAGATGAAAAACTCCTTACCAATTCACTCACATCTCTAATAATGTGAAGTCTCTGTCTGGCCAAAACAAAACCTGTATCCTCTTCAGGTAGAGGAAAAGTGGAAATTCCAGAAATTACCATCTTATTTTGATGACTTCCAGTGTGAGATAATTAACGCCAAAACAAACTCTCCAGGGCTTTCTTTATTCCTCCAAATCCATATGTGGAATCCAGAACACACCCAACTTTCCATTCTGGCAACCATCTTGTATTTCTAGACTTAAACTCCTAGGTTTCTGAAGAAATATGTATTCTCCCTGCTCCTCTCCTCTCTTGATAGGCAACAAATTGACCTTAACCTTTATTTCAGACATTGGGAGTGGTTAGGGGGAGGCAGGAGGGAAGAAATGGCTTCACGTTTTCTTCATGGGATTTCTTCCTACTTCCTGATGTTTTTCATTGGGGCTGAATTCCTCCAAGTGTACAATTTCTTTTCTTTTTCTTTCCTTCTATCCTTCCTTCCTCCTTTCTTTCTCTCTCTCTCCTTCCCTCCCTGCCTTTTCCCCCTTGCCTTTCACAGTAGCAGACCTCTCCTCAGGCACCTNTGAAGAAATATGTATTCTCCCTGCTCCTCTCCTCTCTTGATAGGCAACAAATTGACCTTAACCTTTATTTCAGACACTGGGAGTGGTTAGGGGGAGGCAGGAGGGAAGAAATGGCTTCACGTTTTCTTCATGGGATTTCTTCCTACTTCCTGATGTTTTTCATTGGGGCTGAATTCCTCCAAGTGTACAATTTCTTTTCTTTTTCTTTCCTTCTATCCTTCCTTCCTCCTTTCTTTCTCTCTCTCTCCTTCCCTCCCTGCCTTTTCCCCCTTGCCTTTCACAGTAGCAGACCTCTCCTCAGGCACCTAAAAGAACAAAGTAGTTGTTCCAAGGTGGGCAGCCCAGCTTCCACTGTGCCACACGCAGCAGCACAAACAGCATTCTGTGGTTCTTATACACCTGGGGAGCAGGTGGGGATGTATCAACAGAAGCTGGGAGAAGAGACTGTGCGACGGACCATTTGCCAGCTAGTTAAAACTCTTTTCAAATCTGCTCCTTCTCTTCCAGCTCTTTGGGGGTCTTTTCCACGTGGGCTGTGCCGGTGTCCAGGTTACTGCAGGCTGCTATGGCATGTGTGGTGGGCTTCTTTTTTTTTTGTCTTCAGAAGTCTAGGCTGAAAGGAAGTTAAAAGCTTCCTTCAGACTATATTTGGGCCTAGTGTCTTTCTGAAAGCTAAGTAGACCAAGGAGGTGGTAGGCAGCCATCCTCCCCTTTAAGATCAGCCCCATGAGTGGCTCATGGTCACAGTACTCTGCAGAGTCTGTGCCCCAGGCTGACGCAGGAACAGCCCAATTTTACCATGATTCTGTTCTCCTCTGGCTCCTATAGGCTCATCCATCCACTGAATTCTCCAGGCAAGAATACTGGAGTAGGTTGCCATTTCCTCCTCCAGGGGATCTTTCCAACCCAGGGATTGAACCCAGGTCTCTTGCATGGCAGGCAGATTCTTAACCAGCTGAGCCACCAGGGAAGCCCAATTATATTCTAACATGGAGGAAATGAGTAAATGTGTTCCTAAATTTGATATTTCTGAAGCTGGTAGAGGAAACTAGGAAAGGGTATCAAATCATCACTCTCCACTTTCCTCTGAGGCAGAGGTCTCCTCTGGGAATCTCTTATGCACCAGGGAGTTGCATCTACACCTCACTAAATCCAGACAAAACGAGCTCAGGATCACTCTTCTTATTAAACAACAACAACAGAAACAGGTAACCAGTTCTAAAGCAAGGTAAGGACAAAAGTTCAGCCTTCTAGAAAGACACAAAAGCAGATGGAATACGGAGCTTCAGATACCTGAACTTACGATTTCCTTTTAGCTGGAGGCAACCCACTCCAGTATTCCTGCCTGGGAAATCCCATGGACAGAGGAGCCTGNACAAAAGTTCAGCCTTCTAGAAAGACACAAAAGCAGATGGAATACGGAGCTTCAGATACCTGAACTTACGATTTCCTTTTAGCTGGAGGCAACCCACTCCAGTATTCCTGCCTGGGAAATCCCATGGACAGAGGAGCCTGGTGGGCTACTATCCATGGGTTTGCAAAGAGCTGGACATGACTGAGGGACTAACACTTTCACTTTCCATCTACCTGTCGCCTCTGGGCACTCAGTTAAATACATTCATACACTGTGATAAGCAGGATGTAGCTGTCCAAGTCTAAAGTTCTCTGTGATGTGCTCTCATTGTTTTTCAAGTTGCCTAGGGAGGTGACAGTGGGGGCATGATCATGTGTGTCTCATTTACTCAGGAGCACAACCAACAAATACCGTCAGAATGCTGGTTAAGAAGGCTAATTCCGGAGACAGGCTTCTTGCTTTCAAGCCTTGCCTCTGCCTCTGGAAAATGTAGGAACGTAGCAAATTATTTAAGCTCTCTGTGCTTCACTTTCCTCAACCTTGAAAAACAGGTACAACAGTAGTACCTACTGAACAAGGTCATTACAAGGATTAAATGAGATAATAGAGGTACGGATTTAGTAGAATGACTGGAAAACAATACTTGCTTAATAAGATGATTATTCTTTTACAGAACTGTTTAACTATATAGAGGTATAATATTGTGATTTTATTTTAGAGTAATTACTTTAAAATGGGACTTCCCAGGTGGCTCAGCTGGTAAAGAAGCTGTCTGCAATGCAGAAGATGAAACATGGGTTCTATCCTTGAAGTGTATCTGTGCTTGGGAAATCCCAGGGACAGAGCAGCCTGGCAGGCTACAGTCCATGGGGTCACAAAAACCTGGACACAACTAAGCAACTAAACAACAACAATTACTTTAAAACAGCCTGATAGCTTAATACTAAGTGACTTGGATGAAGAAAAGAACCTGGGTTCTTGCCTTGGCTCTGCAGCTTTTGGGTCATGATACCAGGAGAGAGATATCCTCTTTGATCTCAGGGTTTTCAAGTGTAAAATGCAATAAGCTGTTGATTCTTGATATTATTTCTAGGATCTGGAACTTAATGTGTCCATGACATAGAGAATTTATTTACTATGTGGCAGTCATTATACTTTACATGCATCTGCTTACTTAAATGTAACAAAAACATTCCCATTTTACAGATGGTGTCAGTGAGGTTTACTTACAGGGATTAGGCAATTTGCCCGCCATCCTAATTCCCAACTGGCAGTGCAGAAATTGTATTCGGGTCTGACGGACTCCATGTGCTGGCACTAATCACCGTGTGCTGCTCCCAATCTGTTCAACTGGGGACTCTTAATGAAGTAACAATGGTCTCTGTTTTAACCACCCAAGTAAGTAAAAGTCCATTATAAACAGAAAATACTAAATCAGTTCCCTATTAGCCACAATGGTCATTTTCACTCCTAAAAAGATTAATAAGTGTGAGAAGCTCGATTTAAATCTACAAATGGCCAGAGAGTAAACTAACACAGGTCTGTTTTGGAAGGAAGCTTTTAAAAGGCCAGAACTCAACTTCTTGAATTAACGGGACTCAAGCTTTCAATGCTTTCCTTTCTCCTTCCCTTTAACTAAATTCAACTTTGTATTTTTCATCTTGTTTTTGGAATCTTTCCAAGTCACCTCTGTTAAGAAACACAAGGCCCTTGGCACTGAACTTTTGGGACTGTGCCCACATCTGCCTCTGGATGTCTGCTTGACTAACATTGATGCTGCATTCAACACCTAACGTAAAACAAAGCAGGGCTTGAGACAAAAAGCTACTAAGTACGATGGATCCAGCTCACCAATCAGTGGCCTCAGTGATAAATATCGTGAGCAAAAGAGGCCTGAAAACCCCCAAAGAGTTCAATATTTCAAGGCAGGGCCAGCCAATTTTCAATTAGTGGCAGAAAAAGAGCAGTGCTACATTACAGAGGAAAGGATTAAATGACAGTGATTCCAGCTCACCAATCAGTGGCCTCAGTGATAAATATCGTGAGCAAAAGAGGCCTGAAAACCCCCAAAGAGTTCAATATTTCAAGGCAGGGCCAGCCAATTTTCAATTAGTGGCAGAAAAAGAGCAGTGCTACATTACAGAGGAAAGGATTAAATGACAGTGACGGTAATACTGAGCCACTGTCTTTTTTTTTTAAGTAATTCTGAACATTCTAACTATGTTGGTGCCCCATAGATCCTTCCCAGAGCTCAAGAGGTTGGGTTCCTATTCATACACGTTCTTTTATTTATAAAAAGGTTTTCATTTTGACATGATAACTCCAATTTTAAATGTGAAATTCTTCTTTGCTTTAGTTCTTTAGATTTAAATATGTCATTCATTATCTTGGTGGTCCCAGTAAACTGCCCTGGAATTCTCATCCCAGTTTTCAATAGTTACACATCCATCCATATGGTAACAATATTACCACAACCAAATTCCTGCTACCAGAGACACCAAGTAGTTTAACTTCACCCCACACCCAGGATATTTCCTGGTCTCTAAGTAGGAAATTTCAATCTCTAAGTCATCAGGATAGAATAAACATGATATAAACTAAAGTAATATGTTCTATTGAGTGTACCCTATTGTACCTTTTTTGTTTTTTTCTGTTGTACCTTTTGAAGAGAGGAGGTAACCACTTATATATAGGGCAGAAAAAAGCAGAAGAGACTGGGGTGTGTTTCTGTTTCAAACAAGATGAACCTCTACAAAACTTGGAAGAACTGAGTCAAACAATCACCGTGGCTGAAAAGCAGCCTTCGGCAGCAAGGGCTCTGCGTGTTTGCCTCTGAACAATAGCTTTCTTATTCTAGGATCCTGAAAGGAGAAGTCTGAGATGAGGAATCACTTCTACAGAAAAATGAATGGAGGTAGCAGAATGCGCCAGCGCCGCCAGGTCCTGACAGATCACCCCCAGTCTCAAGCTCTGTCAGTGTCGGCTTGAGGCCCTCAGTACATCAGCAGTAGCTAGGTGTGACGGTTGCGAAAGACTCAGGTAGGAACCAGGTAGCCTTGGTTCTTTCCCTGTCCTCTTGTTAGTTAGATTTTCCTGGAAATCTTCTAGCTTTCTGTACTTTGGTTTCCTCATTTGAAAAGGAGAGAATCTAACTCACCAACAAGGTCATTTTTATTTCTAAACTTTCTGCTGGGTGCATTTAATCAAGCGGGACTTCTTCTATATACCTAGCTGAATCAGAGCGAATTACAGGAGCTGCCATTTCTTACACGATATCAGTTACAGGCACTGTGCTAGAGCTTTCCTATGTGATCTCTAACCTCCCAGAGCCTTCTCAGGTTAATAATATATAACTCAGTGTTCAAAAATTAATTTTAATATAAAAGTTTAACATTCATTGTTTATGATTTATACTACACCCAATTTTATTTAACAGTTTTTAATATTTAGTCAAAATAACTTCAAAAGCATGAAAAAATACTTTTTACATTTATATAATTTTTATAAACATATTTTAAAGTTTTGTGCACTTTGTTTATAACTACATTTTATTTTTAATCTTTAAATTTTTGCCATCAATAAAATGCAAATTATGTGAAAAATTTGGTTAACTCAACATAATAAATTATTCATGAAATACAGAAACAAATTAAATCAATGGAAGACCATATGTCAATTTATATAATAGGTATATATTTTTTTCATGTGTCCAAACACAGCTAATTCCACAACACAGCATCCAAACACGTTCATTATAAACAAATTCAGTCTTCATTAACATTTTGCCAACCTTGAGATCTGTAAAAACCAAAATTTTACACATTTGATTTTCTGTCATATTGACAGTACGTTTTTCAAGGTGAAATAGGTCATATTTTCCTGTACAGTTATTTGGTTGGCTTGTAACTCTTAAATATTGAAGCATGTGGTAAGTGGGCCTCCATTTGTTCCCATGATTCAGGTACTACTAATGTTTGGGGCAACCCAACTTGAATGGCTCTAACAGAATGTCACTACCATGGTGATTTTCATGCTCACTTTTACCCATTAAAAAAATTAATCATCACATTTTTCTTAAAGAGATGAAAACTTTCATTGTTCCTTACTTTGTACTAAAATTTCCATTTCACTTCCCAATTGTAATGCAGTACTCTTAGTAAATATATTTATTGTAAAGTCCAGTTATTAACCACCCTCTCAATCTTTCCTGCAAAACATTTTATAAATTGAAATTAATTTTTCATTCTTGTGGCTATAAGGCATCACATGTTAAGAGAACATTTGTTAATTGAGTTTTATTACTAGCATTATTACCATATAAATGACAAAACTATATCAAAAGTTTCAAAAAAATATTTAACACCCAAAAAATGTGCCACTTAATGAGATAGCTGGAGGGTTTTAATTAGTTCATGTATCCATGGATACATTTTATTTGTTAGGTTTTAACATCTATTCTATTCTATGTGTTCATTTTTTAGAGCTATAAATTCTGAGAAACCTTCTTTACATAAATAAGTAGGGGGAACAAAAGGAGATTTGAATTCTATATCAACCATATCTGTCTTCAGTTTTCTAGAAAAGAAAGAAAAGATTCAAACTTAACAACTTCTCTCCACTGCCACCACCCTGATCCAGCCACGAATCCATGAATTGCCTGGATTATTACATGATCTTAACAGGTGTCCCTGCTTCCCTTCTTGCCCCCTCTCAATCTATCNTCTATCAGATCTAGGCCCTTAAATCTATTTCTCACTTCCACTGTATAATCATAGGGGATTTGACTTTGATCATACCTGAATGGTCTAGCGGTTTTCTCTGCTTTCTTCAATTTCAGCCTGAATTTGGAAATAAGGAGTTCATGATCTGAGCCACAGTCAGCTCCTGGTCTTGTTTTTGTTGACTGTATAGAGCTTCTCCATCTTTGGCTGCAAAGAATATAATGAATCTGATTTCGGTGTTGACCATCGGTGATGGCCATGTGTAGAGTCTTCTCCTGTGTTGTTGGAAGAGGGTGTTGGCTACAATCAGTGCATTTTCTTGGCAAAACTCTATTAATCTTTGCCCTGTTTCATTCCGCATTCCAAGGCCAAATGTGCCTGTTACTCCAGGTGTTTCCTGACTTCCTACTTTTGCATTCCAGTCCCCTATAATGAAAAGGATATCTTTATTAGGTGTTCATTCTAAAAGGTCTTGTAGGTCTTCATAGAACTGTTCAACTTGAGCTTCTTCAGTGTTACTGGTTGGGGCATAGACTTGGATAACTGTGATGTTGAATGGTTTGCCTTGGAGACGAACAGAGATCATTCTGGCGTTTTTGAGATTGCATCCAAGTACTGCATTTCGGACTCTTCTGTTGACCATGATGGCTACTCCATTTCTTCTGAGGGATTCCTGCCTGCAGTAGTAGATACAATGCTCACCTGAGTTAATTCACCCATTCCAGTCCATTTTAGTCCGCTGATTCCTAGAATGTTGATGTTCACTCTTGCCATCTCTTGTTTGACCCCTTCCAATTTGCCTTGATTCATGGACCTGACATTCCAGGTTGCTATGCAATATTGCTGTTTACAGCATCGGACCTTGCGTCTATCACCAGTCACGTCCACAACTGGATATTGTTTTTGCTTTGGCTCCATCCCTTCATCCTCTCTGGAGTTATTTCTCCACTGATTTCCAATAGCATATTGGGCACCTACTGATCTGGGCAGTTCCTTTTTCAGTAGCCTATCATGTTGCCTTTTCATACTGTTCATGGGGTTCTCAAGGCAAGAATACTGAGGTGGTTTGGCATTCTCTTCTCCAGTGGACCACATTCTGTCTTTTGCTCAGTTGTATCCAACTCTTTACGACCTCATGTACTGTAACCCACTAGGCTCTTCTGTCCATGGGGATTCTCCAGGCAAGAATACTGGATTGGGTTGCCATGCCCTCCTTCAGTGACTCTTCCCAACCCAGGCATCAAACCCAGGTCTCCCACATTGCTGGCAAATTCTTTACTAACTGAGCTACCGGGGAAGCCCTAGACAAGTTTAGGCTTTAGTATTGCCAGGAAAAGTTGTTGACACTGATAGGAAGCAGTGTTTTAACTGATACTGATTACAGCTTTCACTATTACAACTAAATGTTTTCCTGGGACTTCATTATGTAATATGCCTTACTTTTGTGTATACTTGGGCATTTACAATATTCCATAGGTTATAAGATATGATGAAATCAAATATACAGTGAAGGAGTCATATGGATTTTGGTTTAGAACTTCCTTTATGAAAACATGCAAAATTCATTTGCTTTTCTGTATTTTAAAGGTTTGACCTCTGTGTAAATGACTTCACTTCAGAAATTGACTGCAGTGCATTGCAATGTTTTTGAATATTGATATAATAAATATTTAATGGATACTTCTTGGTAGTAAGTTCTCCATCCAGCATGGAATTAGAGAAATATTACCTGAATCATCCTGTAAAACATAATCATAACAGCCAGAAAAACATAACATAACAGCCAGAAAAACATAATCATGTCCTTTTGAATAACTTTAAAAACATGTAACTTTTCATTATTAATTTGTCCTTGCTTTTTGGTTTCTGGCTTAAGCTTATTAATTAAAGAATGTGGTACCTGTACATTCATCCCTTTACACTTATTGGTTCTAGAGGTGAGGGCAGTGGAAAAGCAAAACCATACAACTCAGATTTGTATTTGAATGTGAAGAATTATGAAGCATTTTTGTACACATCCATTACATCTGTGGAGTACCAAACAGATTCTTCTATTGACTGTAAATGTTTATGACAATATAATAGTCATAATAGTAAAAGCATTTATTGAGAGTCTTCTTCTTGTTAGGCACTATGACTCATACTTCAAGGGGAGGATCTCATTGATGACAGATGATAACCTGACAGGATAGTGATTAAGCTCATGAGCTCCAGAAATTTGGTTAGAATTCTTGAGACCTTGGAAACATGTCTAGTCTTCTGTGCTTCAGTTTTTCACCTGCAGTTGGGGATAATCCTCTTCCTACCTTCCTGTTTCTAAATTTATGTACTGGGACAGTTATCTCTGTGGTCACTTCTGTTAATGGTCATCGTCATCAACAGAGTAGGGCAAGGGCTCAAAAGCAGGTCTTTGCAAAGTTCATGATTTTAATTACCTTCCACCGTCCTTTGTGTCTAAGCATGGCTGACGCATGGTAGGTGTTAAATAAATGTATTCTGAGGAACATCTTCACTGTAGAGTTTGTGTTTGTTTGAACTGCCATTTGTAGGTAATATATGGCAAAATGTAGAAAGAAACTTTTCACTGTTGTAGTCTTAGAGATAAATGGTGGGCTTGTAGACTGAAAATTGGATCATTCTAAAAACAAGAATACTGAACTGCTTGGAGAAGGAAATGGCTTAGTTCAGAAAGTGCCTGACCTTGTCTAATTTAGCGTCACATGAACTGTTGTTATCTCCTATGAAGGCAGTTTGGTGGCCCCGGTTTTAGGGTGAGATCATTTTATCTGTGGTCTTTATATCTAATAAACTGTTATTACTCTGCCAGTACTTATAAAGTGCTTTGTACACACCAGGACTGACCAGGCATGAGGGATGCATTGGTGAAGCCATCAGGCCCGGTATGTGCCTTTGAGGCTATCATAGTTTCTTGGGATGCCCAAACATTGACAGATCACACAAATATGTCATCAGTCACACTTTTTGAGAGATGCTGTGAGGGAAAATGATGGACTTCGGTGAGAAAGATTAAGCTAGGAGTGGAATGCTGATGTGGGTTTTAGGTTAGCAAATATTTTCTCTAAAGGACCATATGGCTTCCCTGGTGGCTCAGAGGTTAAAGCGTCTACCTGCAATGCGGGAGACCTAGGTTCGATCCCTGGGTCGGGAAGATTCCCCTGGAGAAGGAAATGGCAACCCACTCCAGTATTCTTGCCTGGAGAATCCCATGTACAGAGGAACCTGGTGGGCTACAGTCCACGGGGTCGCAAAGAGTCGGACACGACTGGGTGACTTTCACTTTCACTTCAAAGGACCATATAGTAAATATTTTAGACTTCTGCTCCTTACATTCTTGATTGGAACCACTCAACTATTATCAGCTGTGAAGTGAAAGCAGCCCTTGACAATATGTAAAAGGATAGATGTGGCTGTATGCCAGTAAATCTATTTACAAAAATTGGTTGGTGGGTTAGATATGTCCAACGGACTGTGGTCTGCTGAATCCTGATTTAGGAAATCGGGAAAGGTTTTCTGGAGAAAATTATTCATTGGAAAAGTAGTTTATGTCTTTGGTACAGAATTAAAATCATTGGGTGTTATAATAAAAATAAAATCTCTTACACCCTGTGCCCTTCCTCAGAAGAGAGCACCCTTGCTAGTTTGGGGTGTAGCATTCTGTGTATAAAGTTTACTTTATAAGCCACACCTATAAATTTAAGTAAACTATTTAGAGGTTATTTATTGAATAAGCTGAGTTAGGCAAGTTTTGTGTGGGGAAAAAAGCTGGTACTGCTGCTGGATCTGCTGCTGTTCAGTGATGAGATGAGGCTAGGGAACTCTGCTCATCATTAGTCTTCCTTTTCCATCAATAATGGGACGCAGTCTTTCAGTTCTTAATACAGATATGGATTTGTGAAAATCAGTCTCTGCTCTTGAGACTTTCTGATCATAAAATGATATTAGTGGGAGGAGAAGGAGCACCTCTGGAATTGCCGTAGAAAGGCCTAGCAAAGTAAGATTTACAGTCTGGAGCTTCTCACGCTCCTTCTACTTGTGCAGTTTTAGAGAAGGAACTGTTCTCAAGGAAACTGACTATGTGTAGTTCTCTGCAGAAAATGTGTTCAAAACTTGGATTTGATAGTTTCTGGGTGAGAATTTCCATCTTATTCCCTGTAATGGAATCACGTGCTGAGTTAATTCCTGGCTGTTTTGCATTTTCTCAGTTGGGAAATAAAACAGCATACCCAGAATACCCCTCCCTTTTCTTTTGCCCTGTCCCTATACAAATAGACCTCTTCTCCCATGATCTGAACTGGTGAGAAAGGACATTTGGGCTAGCAAGATGTTTCTGATGCCAGTCAGAAAGACTTACCAAAATCCATAGCTTGACTTTACTTAATGAAGTAGTGTCTTACTGTATCTGCCCTGGAAAGCCTCATGTATGCTTTCACTTAGCTAGTGAGGTTAAAAACTCTCAGCGCTAATGAAGGAGGGTATGAGGATGCAGTTTCCTTCTCTGGATTCTCAAGTAACCTGTCCTCATCTCATATTGAGGACAGGAGTCATCAAATTGTTTCTTCAAAGACCATATAGTAGGTATTTTAAGCTTTGTAGCCGTGCAGTCTCTGTTGTGACTACTCATCTCTGCAGTTGTAGTGAGAAAGCAATAAGAGACAATATATAAACAAGAAAGTTAATCCCAAACACCTTGTCAGAATATTCCTTCCAACTATACAACAGGGTCTTCCTGAGAGATTTTGGGAGTTGATGTACCTTTGTCCATCTTGAATGTTCATACATGGTGTTCATTCCATAAAAAACTGAATTGAGTACTTGCTATGTATCATACAGTGCTCTAAGCACTGAACATTCATCTGTGAACAAATAAGTTTGGGCCCGATGGACTTGACATTCTAGCTCTATGAACATGTAGTATTAGTTACAGATATGGAAAAGAAAACGGCAGCCCACTCCAGTGTTCTTGCCTGGAGAATCCCAGGGATGGGGGAGCCTGGTGGGCTGCTGTCTGTGGGGTTGCACAGAGTCGGCCACTACTGAAGCGACTTAGAAGCAGCAGCAGCACAGATAAGGAGTCATCAAACAGGAACAGCATTGTCTAAATTTCTCTGTATTCATACTTTCCATTCCTGCTTTTTTCATTTGGAGTTCAGTCAACTGCACTAGTTATTTTAACAAGAATAATTTAATGTAGCAAGTTGAGTAAACGTTGGGAGGACTGCAGGGACAAAAACGAACCCTGACTAAAGCAGAGACTGTAACTGTAGGAAACAGCTACCACCCCTGGAATAAACTCTCCAAGAACTTGGAAATGGGGAGGAGGAACGCTGCAGTGCTGGGACCCAGAGCACTCAGGAAGAGGCACTGCCTGGCTGGGTTCCAGTGGCTCTGAGGCTAGTCTAGGAATATAAGCAAAACCTTGTAAACTGAAAGCAGGTGCTCTTGGAACAAACTGATACTGCCAGGGTGAAGAGCTGTGGCTCGAGCTCTCATGAAGGAATATCATACCCTGAAAGGAGCAGATGCTTTCTCCATCCTCCAGCCTTCTCATCTTACAGTGGTGCCATGTATTGGCAGAACATAATGGGAAGCCGGCTGGCAAAGGAGAAAGTGATTTGCAGAGTTTCAGTTAGCAGAGTGGTGGGCACCTAGACAGGAGGTTTCAGAACTGATAAAAAATAGTTTAATAACTGGCACATAGTGATTAGGCTGAAGAGTGGGCCCTCGTTCTGCACTGAATCCCAAAGAGGTTGTGCAGAACAATAAGATAAGTGGAAATAACTGAAAAAACAAATATGTACTTTCACACAAAGGTGAAACAACTCCTGTTTCCTTCCATCTGATATTATGGTTAGTTGTGTACTTGAATTTCTTTGCAATCTATGTTATCTCCTAAGGGAGTAACTAGTTCCATGGTATCTAAAGTAAATGTCAAGTGGAAATTGGTTTGGGGAAAACTGTGAAATATATCTAAATATGCATATTTTTAAATGATTGGACTTCTCAGAACCTTTAATAAGATAATGTGTGTTGGGAATTTGAAAGAAATGAAGTAAAATGGTATATTTGGCAGATATTTGACGATGAACTTCTCCAGTTTCTAGTTCACTAATTTATCTTCTGAAAATATTTACTTTCAACAGATCTCTTCTTGCCTGTTTTTTTTCCAGTGATCAATTAAAAAATTTCAAGACCTTTAGATACATTTATTAATTGCTACATTATTCTGTGACATGTCTGATGTATTATTTTTTTAAACCAGTTTTGTGCTTTGTTTTATATGAGTTTTATCTCTCAGATATTAGTTCTTTTCTTTGTTTCTCTTTCCTGATGTTGGAGGACTTCCACTGTTTATTGCTGACTTTGTTCTAATAGTAGCACGCTGCTATCAGGGGCTGTGGGGGAGCAGCTGAGCACGTATCTCCATGGAACGTGCCAGCAACCAGTCTCTTCCCAAGGTGTCAGGGGGCACCTGGGCCACTGTGTCAGCCCTTGGACCCAGGTGCCCCAAAACACCACTTTTTGTCTCGCATATCTTGTACTACCTGACATCAGTTAAGTACCTTAATGGTTGCCTTACGAAAAAGCAAAATGATAGGATACTAAAAGGGGAACTCCCCAGATCAGTAGGTGCCCAACACGCTACTGGGATCAGTGGAGAAATAACTCCAGAGAGGATGAAGGGATGGAGTCAAAACAAAAACAATATCAGTTGTGTATGTGACTGGTGATAGAAGCAAGGTCCGATGCTGTAAACAGCAATATTGCATAGCAACCTGGAATGTCAGATCCATGAATCAAGGCAAATTGGAAGGGGTCAAACAAGAGATGGCAAGAGTGAACATCAACATTCTAGGAATCAGCGGACTAAAATGGACTGGAATGGGTGAATTTAACTCAGGTGAGCATTATATCTACTACTGCAGGCAGGAATCCCTCAGAAGAAATGGAGTAGCCATCATGGTCAACAGAAGAGTCCGAAATGCAGTACTTGGATGCAGTCTCAAAAACGCCAGAATGATCTCTGTTCGTCTCCAAGGCAAACCATTCAACATCACAGTTATCCAAGTCTATGCCCCAACCAGTAACACTGAAGAAGCTCAAGTTGAACAGTTCTATGAAGACCTACAAGACCTTTTAGAATGAACACCTAATAAAGATATCCTTTTCATTATAGGGGACTGGAATGCAAAAGTAGGAAGTCAGGAAACACCTGGAGTAACAGGCACATTTGGCCTTGAAATGCAGAATGAAGCAGTGCAAAGACTAATAGAGTTTTGCCAAGAAAATGCACTGGTCGTAGCCAACACCCTCTTCCAACAACACAGAAGACTCTACACATGGACATCACCAGATGGTCAACACCAAAATCAGATTGATTATATTCTTTGCAGCCAAAGATGGAGAAGCTCTATACAGTCAACAAAAACAAGACCAGGAGCTGACTGTGGCTCAGATCATGAACTCCTTATTACCAAATTCAGACTTAAATTGAAGAAAGTAGGGAAAACCGCTAGACCATTCAGGTATGACCTAAATCAAATCCCTTATGATTATACAGTGGAAGTGAGAAATAGATTTAAGGGCCTAGATCTGATAGATAGAGTTCCTGATGAACTATGGAATGAGGTTCGTGACATTGTACAGGAGACAGGGATCAAGACCATCCCCATGGAAAAGAAATGCAAAAAAGCAAAATGGCTGTCTGGAGAAGCCTTACAAATAGCACTGAAAAGAAGAGAGGCGAAAAGCAAAGGAGAAAAGAAAAGATATAAGCATCTGAATGCAGAGTTCCAAAGAATAGCAAGAAGAGATAAGAAAGCCTTCTTCAGCAATCAATGCAAAGAGATAGAGGAAAACAACAGAATGGGAAAGACTAGAGATCTCTTCAAGAGAATTGGAGATACCAAGGGAACATTTCATGCAAAGATGGGCTCGATAAAGGATAGAAATGGTATGGACCTAACAGAAGCAGAAGATATTAAGAAGAGGTGGCAAGAATACACAGAAGAACTGTACAGAAAAGATCTTCACGACCCAGATAATCATGAGGATGTGATCACTAATCTAGAGCCAGACATCTTGGAATGTGAAGTCAAGTGGGCCTTAGAAAGCATCACTAAGAACAAAGCTAGTGGAGGTGATGGAATTCCCGTTGAGCTGTTTCAAATCCTGGAAGATGATGCTGTGAAAGTGCTGCACTCAATATGCCAGCAAATTTGGAAAACTCAGCAGTGGCCACAGGACTGGAAAAGGTCAGTTTTCATTCCAATTCCAAAGAAAGGCAATGCCAAAGAATGCTCAAACTACCGCACAATTGCACTCATCTCACACGCTAGTAAAGTAATGCTCAAAATTCTCCAAGCCAGGCTTCAGCAATATGTGAACCGTGAACTCCCTGATGTTCAAGCTGGTTTTAGAACAGGCAGAGGAACCAGAGATCAAATTGCCAACATCCGCTGGATCATGGAAAAAGCAAGAGAGTTCCAGAAAAACATCTATTTCTGCTTTATTGACTATGCCAAAGCCTTTGACTGTGTGGATCACAATAAACTGTGGAAAATTCTGAAAGAGATGGGAATACCAGACCACCTAACCTGCCTCTTGAGAAATCTGTATGCAGGTCAGGAAGCAACAGTTAGAACTGGACATGGAACAACAGACTGGTTCCAAATAGGAAAAGGAGTACGTCAAGGCTGTATATTGTCTCCCTGCTTATTTAACTTATATGCAGAGTACATCATGAGAAACGCTGGACTGGAAGAAACACAAGCTGGAATCAAGATTGCCGGGAGAAATATCAATAACCTCAGATATGCTGATGACACCACCCTTATGGCAGAAAGTGAGGAGGAGCTAAAAAGCCTCTTGATGAAAGTGAAGGAGGAGAGCGAAAAAGTTGGCTTAAAGCTCAACATTCAGAAAACGAAGATCATGGCATCCGGTCCCATCACTTCATGGGAAATAGATGGGGAAACAGTGGAAACAGTGTCAGACTTTATTTTTTTGGGCTCCAAAATCACTGCAGATGGTGACTGCAGCCATGAAATTAAAAGACGCTTACTCCTTGGAAGAAAAGTTATGACCAACCTGGATAGTATATTCAAAAGCAGAGACATTACTTTGCCGACTAAGGTCCGCCTAGTCAAGGCTATGGTTTTTCCTGTGGTCATGTATGGATGTGAAAGTTGGACTGTGAAGAAAGCTGAGCGCCGAAGAATCGATGCTTTTGAACTGTGGTGTTGGAGAAGACTCTTGAGAGTCCCTTGGACTGCAAGGAGATCCAACCAGTCCATTCTGAAGGAGATCAACCCTGGGATTTCTTTGGAAGGAATGATGCTAAAGCTGAAACTCCAGTACTTTGGCCACCTCATGCGAAGAGTTGACTCATTGGAAAAGACTCTGATGCTGGGAGGGATTGGGGGCAGGAGGAGAAGGGGACGACAGAGGATGAGATGGCTGGATGGCATCACGGACTCGATGGACGTGAGTCTGAGTGAACGCCGGGAGTTGGTGATAAACAAGGTGGCCTGGCGTGCTGCGATTCAAGGGATTGCAACGAGTTGGACACGACTGAGTGACTGGACTGAACTGAACTGAATGGTTGCCTTGGCCCCTCCTGTGCTCCCTCTGTACCAGCCTTCAAGTTGATAGTATAATCCGTTACTTCCACTTCTGGTACAATTCCTGTCCTAGTTGTTTTAGATGTGGGATTCTATTTCAGTCTAGTTCCTATTTGCCTGACATTCTTCAGGGATTTTTCTCAGCTTCTGGTCTACCAAGTGTACTCCCTTCACTATTATTTTCTCCAGTGCTGCTATGACTATTTTGTTTAGACATTTTGGCCCAATCTTGTGTTCTTCCTTTCTGTGTCCCTACTCTGTTTAGCTTTTGTTCTAACCTTGTAGAGTAGGTAATGCTTACTAGTCTGATTGCTTTTGCGAGGGGACTTGGTCTCAAGGTGGCAGGTCACCTCTCCAGCCATCATTTTGGCAGCATTTCCTTTGAGTGTTTCCTCTGCCTTGGGAAGGTCAGGTGCCTCAAATATGGCAAGATCTGTGGAAATTACAGATATTCAGATCTCAGGGGAGTGTCCTCCACTAGAGACAAAGGAGGAGGTCCTCCAGAAAAGAGCTTGACAACCAACAAGGGAAAGGAGTTATTATTATCTTTTTTTAATATTTATTTATTGGGATGTACTGGGTCTTAGTTACAGTATATAGGATCTACTTCCCAGACCAAGGATTGAACCTGGACCTCCTGCGTTGGGAGCTCGAAGTCTTAGCTACTGGACTACCAGGGAAGTCCCAAGGGTGAGTTATTTAGTCTATTTATCCTGGGATAGCTGTTGGATGCTGGCTGAATCTGGCCACATGGAAAGCAATGGAGCACCATCTTCTCATTTCTTGCCTTTCTGTGTTGTTTCTTGATCCCAGATCAGATTGAATAGGGATGTCATAGACGTTGTCCATTTTTTTCTTTTTTCTACAGCCTTGTAAGGTTGTAATGGTTGATAATTTTACTTAAGTAAAGAAGGTAAAAAGTCATCTACCAATGAACGGTAGGGCAAAGATGGACCACCAGATCTTCAGCTTCACCCTTTTAAGCCCATTTCTCACTGTCAGCTCCTGAACCCTTCATCACAGCATTACCAAGCAGTACATCATATTTTGTAGTTTTATTTCTCATTTTCTCTGTTAGCTTTTAGTTTGGACCAGGTGTTTACTTGTAGTAATATTGTATAACATTTCACTTTAGGTTCTTGAAAGGAAAATAATTAGGATTAAACTTTCTTGAGATTTCTTAGGTTCTTTTGAATCCCTCAATTTTAAGAGGATATAGAATGATTAGAATATTATTTTATTTGCTGCTTAGATATTGAGTGTCACATTGTCTATTTTGCAAGTCCTTTCATCTGTGTGTGCTTTTCAGGTTTTTCTATCATCATGACAACTTTTCAAATGAATGACAGTATTTCTCTCAAAAGTTTCCTGGCACAAAGTGAATGTCATGTATCCTATGCTGTGGGATAAATTCTCTTTTCAGGAATTATTTTGAAGTTTCATTTTCATGTTATCTAATTTTCTGAAAACTTGCCTTGAAGATTCACTTCTGTGGGTTATTTATACAGATATATATAAAATTTAGCAATCTCTGCCTTTCCAACTCTGACTAAAGAAACGCAGATTATTGCAAGAGAAGAGATGACTAATATGAATCAAAAGGTCTGGTGTCTATTTTTCTAAGTAGGACATTTATATGGGATATTGGGAAGTCAGATTTAACACTTGAGGCTGTAGTCTCTCCTATAAGTGGGTATTCTGCCAGTGGAGACATGAAGAAAGGGACACTGTATGTGTTGATAACTTTCTTAATAGACAATTCTAAGATCTCACTCCCCAGAGCAGCAGTATTTCATCAACAAGAATTAAGTCTCCTTCTAAACACAAATAATGCACTTGGAACCCTGCAGACACCAATTATCATTCTGTACAGCAAACCTTCAAAATGTCAGACGATCTCAGGAATTTCCCCAGCAAAGGTCGATCATTTACTACACTCCTAGTCATTTCTTCAGTGTGCCAGGGCGGCAGGTGAACCTGGGAGATTGAGTTAGCTAGGTCACTCAAAGTGCTGCTATAAAGAAGCCATGAGAAGTCTATTTCTATCAGGTAAATCCCATTAAACGCAAATGTATCCTAAACTATTAAGTGCTATTAGATTGTTAGAAGGAGCACAAGTGTGTTGATTGAAATAAAGTTGGCCCCTTGCAAGCTTTCAACTGAATTTATTGGAAGGGACTTCAGGGAATAAGGAGAGCTGACAAATTGGGAAATGAAGGGAATGGAATGGGGAAGGTGGCAGGGCTCTATTGGGGGGCTGAATCTGAGTTGACACATGTGACTCATGGTAATGGCCATGCTGAATACATGTAACAAAACACCTTCACAGACCTTCTGTGTTTATATCCTCCCAGCAACCCTGGAAGATTTGGTGTTCTGCTTCACTAATATCTCTGCTTTACTTGCTTAGGGTCACAAGCTCATTTGAGGTGGAGTTCTTGAAAACTGTCTCCTCACACCTTTGGGCAAAGTTGCTTAAGAAAAGTATCTCAGCATTTTCTCTTTTCTTAGTATTACATGTAATCTCCTCTGGTGGTATGTGTAAATGTATAAAATGATTGACTGGGATTAGCTGAGCAATTAATGGCCCCGGAATACAAGGCTGAGCACTGGCTGTTGTATTATTCCACTGTTCTGAATTTGTTTTCCAGTGAGCACTTGGCATGAAGACTATTCTTGGAACCCCAAAGCCACAGAGATTACCACAGAGACTCACTTGCGTGAGTGAAGTATATCTCTCTCACACACACACAAACACACATAGTTTTTATGAGGTGAAACAGAGACCTGATTTTCAGGAAATTACTTCTAGAGTTACTCACTCATGCTAGAAATGAGCAGAAAGACAAGCTTTATGAACGTGAACCTGACATAAAAGCAAGCCACCTGGCACAGCCCTGAGACAGTTCATGGATGAAAAGCTGTATCCTCCTCTGCTTCCCTGAGCTCACCTGTTCTGCACAGCTGTAGTGCTGGTGTGCTGGAAGGGCCTGAGCACGCCTGTGGATGCTTCATGCTGGCTTGATAAGGCTGTGACAGCTTGGCAGCAGGGGTAGGAAGTCCTCCAGAGCTCAGTTACTCATGTACAGTGTGAGCTATTGGCACAGCATGATCCCAGATTTCTTTTAGATCTGATTTTTTACTTCTGATGAAGATTATTTCTGGCTTGTTCTTTTGTATTTTACTGATTAATAAATCCATCTTAACCCATGGAATTAGGCATAGTTATTAAATTTATTGTGTTAAGTACATAACTATATTTTTAAAATGGGCAATGATGAGATTACTGTCAAGTCATATGTGTGTCCAAGATGAAGAAGTTTCAAATGCTGCTTTCTGTTTGTTTCAAAAATGGGTAATGATGAGATTGGGGGAAGGCAGTGGCACCCCATTCCAATACTCTTGCCTGGAAAATCCCATAGACAGAGGAGCCTGGTAGGCTGCAGTCCATGGGGTCACGAAGAGTCAGACACGACTGAACAACTTCACTTTTCACTTTTCACTTTCATGCATTAGAGAAGGAAATGGCAACCCACTCCGGTGTTCTTGCCTGGAGAATCCCAGGGACGGGGGAGCCTGGTGGACTGCCGTCTATGGGGTCGCACAGTCAGACATGACTGAAGTCACTTGGCAGCAGCAGCAGCAGCAGCAGCAATGATGAGATTACTATCGAGTCATATGTGTGTCCAATATGAAGAAGTTTCAAATGGTGCTTTCTTTTTATATTTGCTCAGATAATGTTTAAATGGGCTTCCCAGGTGGCACTGTGGTAAAGAATCTGCCTGCCAAGGCAGGAGACTCAGGTTCGATCCCTGGGTCAAGAAGATCCCCTGGAGAAGGAAGTGGTAACCCACTTCAGTATTCTTGCCAGGAAAATTTCTGTGTACAGAGGAACTTGGTGGGCTAGAGTTCATGGTGTTGCAAAGAGTTGGACACAGTTGAGCACATATGCACACAATGTTTAAACAAAGGTCATAAGGTGTACTTGATACTGTTGAAGTCTCTTGGTGCCCTTTCCCCAAACTCATGTCTCTCTCTGACTGTCTAACCTAGTCACTGTTCTAAACTTGGTATGCCATTTTTTAAACTATTTTGATATGTTAACTCACATTGTTGCAGAAGGAAAAACTTTTCCTCTACCCATCTTCAATTCATTGTCTGGGTTCCTTCAAATTAGGCTGAGAAAAAAAAAGAGAAAAACAAAGTTTATTAACAGGTGCACTGTGCACACACATGGCAGCACTCAGTGATGAGTAACTTAAAGAGATGATCAGAACTCAGTCTTTTATAGCATCTTAACAGAACAATCGGGGAAGGCAGTGGCACCCCACCCCAGTACTCTTGCCTGGAAAATCCAATGGACGGAGTAGCCTGGTGGGCTGCAGTCCATGGGGTCGCTAACAGTCGGACAGACTGAGCGAGTTCACTTTCACTTTTCTCTTTCATGCATTGGAGAAGGAAATGGCAACCCACTCCAGTGTTCTTGCCTGGAGAATCCCAGGGATGGGGGAGCCTGGTGGGCTGCCGTCTATGGGGTCACACAGAGTTGGACACGACTGAAGTGACTTAGCAGCAGCAGCAGCAACAGAACAATAAATTTGTAGGGGAATGATAGGATGAAGGAAAAGGACTTCTTGGGGGAGCACATTGTGGAAGGTTAAATAGATAGGGGATACTGATGGGAGGTAAGGACTAGTTAGTAGGTTCCTTGAGTTGATCCCTCTGGTGCTGTTTCTGTGGTGAGTCTAGATTTATCTCCCCTGATTAAGAATCATTCTACCCTTGGGAGGGGAGTTTGGGGGAGAATGGATACAAGTATATGGAAGACTGAATCCCTTTGCTGTCCCTCTGAAACTATCACAGTGTTGTTGGTCAGCTATACTTCATATAAAATAAAATTGAAAGAAGGATCATCCTGTCCTTCCTTGTTGTTCATGTGTGTGTCAGGGACAGGGGGAGAGAGAGGTAGTTGGGAGCAGAGAGTTTCTCTTGTGTCTGTTTCTTTTTGTTTACTTTTAGCTTAGAATAATCCTTATGCCTGAATGGCATATTTTGGGGGTAGCATGCTCTGAACCCCTTTCTCTCCATAAGATCGTTTAATATTATTGTTTTTCCTGTTTAATTATGCATACTCTTATGTGTCCCCCTCTTGTCTGTCACTTGCTTTCTTTTCCCTCTCTCTATTTTGCTTTGAAAATTTGTTTGTGTTGATCTATTTCAAGAGCTGGCTTATTCATTCAAAACATTTTAAGAAATTCCATTGGATATGCTACATTTTATTAATCTTTAGGTTTTATTTCTTCTTCTTCTTCTTCTTTTTTTTTTTTTTTTTTTTATTATTTCTGCTCTCTCTTTAATCAAGGGAGGGCTTCTGTTTTCTCCTTGGAGAGAAGCTGCATATGGGCCACTGTAGCAGGAGAGTGCTATAGGAGGGCTGTTTGTCTGTTGCCCACTGGGATCTATATTAAATAATGGAAGAAGGTTATAAGATCAAAGACCCAGCAGCTCTGATGTTGTGAAATGATGTACAGAAGTGTCAATAATTAAGTGTAATGCAAAGGCCAGTTTGGGCAAAAAAGTCCAAAGTTAAGATTGCTTCTAAAGAAATGGTTTTTTATGAGTAGCAGGTACATAAAACTCAACAGGCTTAATGAACGAACCTTGTAAAGAGTCTGTTTTTTGGGTGCATGTGTGTGTAATACTAGATTTCTTTTTACTTTATTCCCCACATCTAATCCATGAGGAAGCTTTGCTTAATTACCAAATTCTGCCTCCATTTCTGTTTCCGTCTCCACCACCTTCTCTGTGATCTAGTTTAGGATTCTACAAACTGTGGCCTGCTAGCCACGTTGTTTTTGTAAATAAAGATTTATTGGAACACAGTCCTGCCCGTTTATTTATGTATTATCTAAGCCTACTTGTGCTACAAAAGCAGAGTTAAATAGTTGCAACTGAGACTATCTAGCCTCAAAGCCTATAGTATTTGCTATTTGGCTATTTACAGAAAAAGGTTGCAGGCTCTATTCTGGTTTAATATTGCTCTCTTATAATTGGTTTCGTTCTGTTAAACAGAAGACACAGTGATTTTTCTAAAATGTGAATTTGATCTTCTCATCCTCCCTGTGAGTGAAAATAATCGCAGCTCCACTCTGTAGCTTAAAAGCACCTGCATGGCCTGGTCCCTGCTCACCTTTCCACCCTTAGCCCTTTCAGGATTCCCCCTTGTTCTGGTCATACTGAGCCTTTCTTGCGTCAGAACAGTCTGCTTCAATTCTCATGGTTACTTTGCATGTCTCCCTGCTTTCTGACTTTAGGTTTTTGCATGGATGACATTTCCTCAGAGGTGACTGCTCAATCTGCAGTTGGCCTCCATCATTTATTATGCGTATTTTATTTACTTCATAAGCTTCTTTGTAATTATACTCTTCATTTATGTGCTCACGTCTTTTTTCCTTGCTTCCTCTCTTAGGATGCAAACTCTGTGATGGCAAAAAACATGCCTGTACTGTTGATCTTGGTTACCAAGCATAGTTACTGCCACATTTTAAAGTCCAGTGGAAAATTGTTGAATGAATGAACAAGGTATAGCTTCTGCCTAATTCTTTGGTAGGAGTTAAATTGCAAGCATGTGTTTATGCTACCTAATTTGTTTTCTTTCTCTATATAAATAAATCTTGCCCACTTCTGTTCACAGTGTAAACTTAAGGTGATTTTCCTTCAAAACATAATCAAGCTGGCATACTCTTCACCAGGGAACAGGCAGGCATTTTGAAATACTGTTTCTCAGGATATTTAGAGCCTTTTATACATTTGTTTCTGCTGTTATGTTAATATGCTAATGTTTTTGGAGGTTGTATTTTTTCTCTCCCTTTCTTTCTTGCTGCTGGCAGAGCAGCAGTGTGGAGTTACGGACTGAAGCCCCCTTTGGGCATCTGTCCTTACTACAAAGAGTTTTACATTTCTTTGCTTCTTAAAAAAAGTGCTGCTTTTCTGCTGAACCTAGGATAAAAAGAATGAAGCAGTATCTTTGAGCATCTTAATTCTTGTGACTTAGTGAAATCCATTCAGGAACCTCTGTCTTATTCAGAGCTTCTCATTTTTCCCTTGAACCTCCTTTCCAGTTCAGCTCAGTACTGTTCTACAGTGAAATCCACAAAACAGAACCTCCCGCTTCTCTTGTCCCAGTTTATTTCACTGCCCAGGACCCACTTTTATGGGCTAGGAGGCCATTCAGGATTTCTGCCTTACTAAAGAGCACAGACTCTGGAGTCTGACACAATCCTGGACTAGAATGTGGCTTTCCCTGTAACCACTTAGCTTTCCTGAGCCTTCACTTGCTCATGTGTAAAATGGGCTTCTGCTAGTTTGTTTCCTTGTAGAGTGGTTGTGAGAATTAATTGACATAGTACTTTTCTAGTATCTAATACAGTTTCTGCAGCTTCGTGGCACTTAACAATTGCCAGCTAGTATTTGGCGTAGTCTTAAAATATAATACTTTGTCAAGGTACTCACAGAAGAATTAAATCTAAAATAGCAACCGGCTGTGATCCAGTGTCTGGAGAGTCTGAAAGGGCAGCTTTCAATTCTTCCCTGGTAGGACAGATTATTTTATTTTTGTAACAGTTGCTGCCCCCCTTACTGTGGGCCTTAGAGAAGATGTACTATCAGAGATGTATTCAAGTGAGGCGTGAATAGCCTCAGGCTCCTAGTCTGATCCTCATCTAATAGTTTATTGTAAAGAAGAGTTCAACTATTACTTCTCTTGATCACTTTATGGACAGGCCACTCAAGATGGCTGTTCTCTTGCTTTCTGTCCATCCCCTGTCCGACCAGTGCCTTCTTCACCTACACCTTACTCACTTGACTGACCTTTCTATGAACTTGCCCCATGTCCCAGCTATTGATTGTTCTTATCAAAGGGCTAGTAAGGAGCATGCCCCTCTCTGGTTTCTGTGGTAACTAAAGAGCCCACCTGATGTCCATTCCCCTCTAACTGGTAATCTCCTCCCCCCAGAAGCAATCCATGTCCTGCCCACTGTCCCCCCACACAAAGGGGTGTTGTTGCTCCAGAACCCTGCTTCAGACACATATGTTCCCCATCTTTATTGTTTATATGATCACCTACTATTTTTATTCTAATGATTCCTCAATGTCTCCTTGTCACCCTTTTCTCCTGATTTGTTTTTCTACGTGAAATAATAGTAGCTAACCTCTTTTTGGTGCTTATGATACACTGGGCATTGTTCTAATTGATTTGTATTTAGTTCCTCAGTTCATTTCAGTTCAGTTCAGTCGCTTAGTCGTGTCCGACTCTCTGCGACCCCATGAATCGCAGCACGCCAGGCTTCCCTGTCCATCACCATCTCCCGGAGTTCACTCAAACTCACGTCCATCGAGTTGGTGATGCCATCCAACCATCTCATCCCCTTCTCCTCCTGACCCCGATCCCTCCCAATATCAGAGTCTTTTCCAGTGAGTCAACTCTTCGCATGAGATGGCCAAAGTACTAAAGTTCCCTACAGCAACCTATAAGGATGGGCCTGTTTGTTTTCTCCCTTGTAAATGAGGAACCTTATTTCAGCTGCCACATCTCTCATCCCTAGAGGGTAGCTTTCCTTTGTACCCCTGTTAGTTTAGGGACTCAGCCACAGAGGACTCGTTAATTGGTTAATTAACTTCCTTACAGTGTGCAAAATGGGAATAATGTGAATGTCACGTGGCCAATTCTGGACAGAAAGGATGCTATATTTTCAAAGGTTACCCACATGAAGGCCCCACACTTTAGCTTGAACACACAGTAAATACAACAGTCTTGGTACTCACTTTCCTGCTCGCTCTTCTGACATTATTCTTTCCTTTCCATAGGCTTAGGCTTCAAATCATGATGCTGCTCTACTTTATCTGTTTCTTTAGCATGTTTTCTTTGTGAAGCAGGAGTTGACCTGCTGGCATTATCATATAAAGGGCTAAATAGAAAAGTGCTATTATTGTTGTTATGATTATGTTATGATTATATTATCTTATAAACAGGTTCCACTTAATCTCTTTTTCAGGGCATCAGTGAAGTTGCTACTTCATCAGAGTCTGTTTTAAGCAAGCAGACCTTTTTCTTTATGGTACTCTTACTGAGACGCATCAAGTTATAGCTGTCTTTTCATTTGCACCAACACGTTTATTTGAAGTCTAGTATTTCCTAGGTAATGTGACTAAGGTAGATTTATGGGTCCTAATTTGCATACAGAATAACATTGGCAAAAATGAAAATATAGCAAACGATACCAACTCTTGGCCTGCCGTAGCCCACCGAGGATCTGCCTTCCTTGCCTGTAATGGGAGGGAAGTGTATTTTCTTTCGAGTTTATAGTTAATTCCTTGTTTGTATTCCACTCTTGTCAATGCTTTTGAGAGCTCAAAATGAGGTTTAAGAGCCTCTTCCTGCCTAATAGCAGGCGTATGCGTTAGAGGTGGTAGTTCTGTGTCACAGAGAAAGCAAGCCTTTGCTTTCCCACCCCGTTTCACACCTCACTTGGAGAAACCCTGCTACATTTAAGTAAGCAAGCAAACCCTTCATTGTCTAGGCAAGTTAATAGACTCGAGGTTATACATTTGGGTTAAAGCCTAGGTTTAATGACTTCCTCTCAGTGTTTTTGAGTAAATTGACTTTCATTCCACAAATAATAAATTTTTTGTTTGTTTTAAATTTAAATTAGGTTAAATCTTCCATTGATCACCGTGTTCCTGGTCTGCCCCCCTCAGATTCAGTAGCATTTCAAGTTTGGTGAACTTCTTCTGGCCCTTTTCTTACATACCTACTTATTCATATGTTTATCCTTGAAAGATACAGAATATTTCTTTGTGTGTGGACACGTGTGTCTGAAATATATATGTTATTCTACTTTGCCATTTTCTTCTAGTAATGTGTGTTGGAGAGCAGTCAGTGTTAGGCCTCCGTACTTCTGAGGCTAGACTAGTCAATGAGAAAGTTATTCTCGAGATCTAGATGGTCAACACATCAAAGGTTTATTCCTTGTTCATTCAAATGTGTGACTCTGAGGCAAGGGTCCTCCACGTAGTAACTCAATGATCCATGCTGTTTCAAACCCTCAGACTCTGCTGTCTCCACATGTGGCTACCAAGTCCTTGTAGCCATCAGAAAAGGGCCCTGAGGGGTTGCACATGGTTGCTGCAGAGTTTTGGCACAGTAGGTACAAGAGAACTGAGAATGGGGGAGCACATGGATAATGGTGGTAGTGTGTTGCCACAGGAGCTTTCAGTGCTTTGTATAGCTTGAATATATTGTGATTTAATCAACTAGTCTCCTATTTGATGAGCATTTAGATCACTTTCAACTAAACTCTTTATCATGTACACCGCTACACAGAAGAGCCTTGTATGTATCTCAGGTACACATGCGAGTATTCTGCTAGTTTAAACGCTCAAGAAGTAGGCGTCCCAGTTCAGAGAATGTGGGTGTTTTGGCTACTGCCATCGGTGCTGTCAACATTGTTTTTGGAGTTGGGCACTCTGGTGTTTGATCACCAATGACATTATCAGACCTTCCTTGTTTTGCCCCATCGAATGGCATCTTTGTTACTTTTGGCAAAACGGCTTCTCCTTTTTGTTGTAGGTTCTATTTTCCTGGTTAGTAGTGAGTTTTCTGCCCTTTCTTGGTCTCTGTTGTGCTGACTTCCTGAGTGAAGCAGGACCATGGACGGTCAGGCTGAAGAAAGACAGGGCGTGTGGAGAGCCCGTGGGCAGATGTGGCTCGTGTGTTCTCTTTTTGGGGATGGGGTGCCCAGCTCAGTGACATTTCTTTCTATACCCCCTTTATTGTTTTTTTTTTTTTTTTTTTTCCTCCTGTGGTGTTATTTCAGTAGTCTCTACACTTCTAATTTTAAAACCATGGGGAAAGATGCTTTCTTGGTCGTGTCTTTTTTTTTTCCTTCTGTGTAGCTGTCTAATTTTGTGCTTTGAGTTTTCTCATGAATTTTTGCCTGCTTAGTCATTGGCTTTTTATCTCTTGGTTCTCTTTGTCCTTTCCCTCATTTTTCATTCTTTTTCTTCTGCCTCTACTCCCTTATTCCCATAGGCCCTTAAATCTTTATGTGGTGCTTTTCTTTTAAGTTGTATTTTCCCTTTCCCCTCCAAGCTTAGAAATGCTTGCTTTGTCAAAGAAATGCAGAAGGGAAGGGAGCAACAGAAATCCTGAAGGAAACCAAACCCAGGTGCCCACCCACTTCAGCTGTTTTGAGAATATGATGCTGTCCCTGATGTGGTCACTTTGCCAAAACCTGTATGAAAGAAGCAAAGAACACTGAAGTTAGTCCCTTTCACAGTAGGGTCTCTGGGCACATTACTTCCTATCTTTAGGTCTCAAGTTTTTGAATACAAAACGAGGAGGCTGGACCTCAGTAAGGCTTCTCTAGTGGCTCAACAGTGAGGAATCCACTTGCCAATGCAGGAGACACAGGTTCGATCCCTCGGTTGGAAAGATCCACTGGAGAAAGAAATGGCAACCCAGTCTAGCATTCTTGCCTTTTAAATTCCATGGACAAAGGAGACTATTGGGCTGCAGTCCATGGGGTTGCAGAGTTGGACACGACTGAGTGCGCACACAGACACAGTTGCAAAGAGCACAGGAAGTGATTTGAAGGCAACCAGGCAAATTTGAAGGCAAGCAGGCAGAAACGACTAAAAGGCACGGGGTCACATGGTCTATAAACTCTCTTCCGTTACATTCCAGAGTTCACAGATTCCCTTGGAGATTCTTAACTTCTTCAGTGAAGATAATAGTATAGGGTTTTAACAGGTCATTCTTCTTAGGAGACAAAATAAACTACTTACACCATTTTAGAGTCTTAGGTCAGCATCCACTCATACCTTCTCTTCCTTTACTGCCAAAACCTAGAGCAGCTACATTTTTCCTTACATGCACTGTGCCAGCATTTCATGAAGATCTTATTTCTGGTAGATTGTTGGCCTTTTGAAGACAGGAATATGATCCTGCTTATACCAGTCTTAAGTCTTTATTACCAAGAGGCTTCTGGGAATGTGGGGCCAGAATATAGTCACAGGGCATCGACAGTATTATATAGTCAGTCAGTACCGTTGATCGGAGAAGCTTTGCTGTGTTATAGGCATCTGTGATATTGGGGCAGTGGTCAACCCTGCAGCCTGGGTTTCCTAACTGGTAAGATGATTTTTATTAGGACAGGTTCGGTGCTATAGATGGGCTGAGTTCTTCAGCAGCAGCAAATAGCTAAATGTCAATGGCTAAAAGTCCACAAAGGTTGATTTTTCACTGCACATTCATTGTGATCCACCTGGGGATGGTCAGTCCTTTCTCTAACCCCTAGCTCATAGATCAGCTGCCATCTCGAATACTGACAATCTCCAGGTCATGAGAGAGAGCCTGGATGGGTAGAGGGTTGACAATCAGACACTGGACCTGATATGTCATGTACCATATGTACTCATGCCTTATTACCTGGAACTAGTTGCATGGCCTCATCTAACTTCAGCTAAGACAAGGAAGTGCCTGGTAGGAGGACAGTTTGGCATATATGTTAGTTAGCATTAATGGTAAGTACAGAGATAGATAATAATACTTGACTTTTCATGATTTTTTGGCCATTAGATAATATGAATACTTATAATGCCTAACCCATAGAACATGCTCAGTCAATAATAGGTGGAACCATTATTATTATTATTGTTATTATATAGCAGTTGATTACATTTCCAGCATTCTTTACAACATCCTTCTACTTAGAAAGTGTTTCTCTTTTTTCTTCTCATGAAAATGCTAAAGTAGACTCAACTTGTTTGTCTCTAGACATATCACAGATTCCTAACTAATGAAGTTGAGTTAATGAAGTTTTAGAGCAGGACAGGGGCCCTAGTTTAGAGCTGACAGATACAGGTCATTATTCTGTAAGATGATCGCTTTGTGAAGTGATGGCTTGAATATCAGCAGTGGCTTCAGAACTGTGTTCACTGTGTTGGTTTTCAATTTAAGAGCCACAGACTCTAAACAGCTTTTCATTTTGAGTCAATGCAGAAACCGTCAATATGTATTATATGTCTGTGAAGCTGGTCTCTGGATCAATTGCAGTTAGTTTGCAGCAGATTGCATTAACATATCTAAAATTAATACAGCGAATGTTCTGATGAAAAGAAATTGACCACAACCACACTATGGCTGTTTTTAGTCTTTCTCAAATTTTTTCCAACAGTATTTCTTTTCTTCTTTTGTTAATGGCTTTAAATTGGTATGTCAGCTTAGACTTAATGTACTGATCCTTCCCTAATTTGCCTTTTAAAAGTGGTCCCAGAATATGGCACATTACTAATGTTCAATCATTTCTTTCTTTAGGGGACTTTTACTAAAGGCCTTAAGCTTGAATTTTTTTTTTTTTTTGTCATGTTACATGAGGTGCTGTTAAGACTGCTAAGTCAACAAGTACATTAATTTTTGAATTGTGTTTTTCAAATTACTAATGTTTCATCAAGATTTAAAAATTCAGAAGTAAGATTAACAAATTATATACAGTAAATGTGAGCATTATGTCTAGTAGTTTATTTTTATCTTAGCATTTTCTGTTTCTAAAGAAGTAGTGAAGGCAACTTCAGTTTTAATAACATCATTACCAGTATTTATAAGGATGGAACAAAGAGACAGCTTGAGGCTTGATCATGTTGAAATGTGAATTTTTTACAAGTGTGTATAAATTATGTTATGCTTATTTTAGATCTGAAGGAGTTTTACTTTTTTTAGAGCAAGTCAGTTTCTGGAAATGAAAATTATCTGTATCAGGGGACAAAAAGACAAAAGGCAAAATTTATTCATTTGGCTATCTTACTGGTATTTTAAAAAATTTCTTCAGTATGCCAAGCACCATCACATTCTGCATACAGATGGAAATAAGTTGAAGACACACTCTGCCCTTGAGTAGAACCCAGTCTTGCTGTAAGGTTCTGGAGCCTTTTTGGAATGCCTCCCATCCAGAAGAGCTTCATGAGTGCATTGTAGCTTGGAGATGCCAGAAGAACATGCTGTTTTAAGGACACATTAGAGGTCTTGAAAGCTACTGGCTCCACATGGTAAAGCCCTGTGGATCTCAGTTTATGGTCTGTGTGATGTTGCTCAGTCACTCACCGAGGCCCTTGCCTGGAGTTTCTAGGAAGTGTTTCAGGTGATCTTCCACCACCAGTCTAGTGGTCCAGTTGTGTGACTGATTTTTTGGTTGGCTTGTGTATTAATGGCATTGTTATCTTACCTCCTGTGAACAGTGGTTCCCTTGTATCATAGCCATGGATACATGGATATGGATACATGGATATTTCGTTTCATGGATATAAATGAAACTAAATATGTTTATTTTTTCTTTTCTTTTAAAAACAAGGCTTATGAATTTAATGGGCTTCCCTGATAGCTCAGTTGGTAAAGAATCCGCCTGCAATGCAGGAGACCCTGGTTCAATTCCTGGATCGGGAAGATCCACTGGAGAAGGGTAGGCCACCCATGCCAGTGTTTTTAGGCTTCCCTTGTGGCTCAGTTGGTAAAGCATCTGCCTGCAGTGCGGGAGACCTGGGTTCTTTCTGTGGTTTGGGAAGATCCCTTGGAGAAGGGAAAGGCGACCCACTCCAGTATTCTGACCTGGAGAATCCCAAGGACTGTATAGTCCATGGGGTTGCAAAGAGTCGGACCCTACTGAGTGACTTCAACTTTCACTTCACTTCCGTGAATTTAATAGATAATGTTATTGATCTTATTGGATAGAATGAGAAGAGTTTTTTCATGTCATTCTATTCTTTGATCCTTTTCTTTCAGTACAAATGAAAGCTTACTGATCAACGCATAATGGAAGACAACTTTCACATGTTTCTTAAGCAGTTACTTTAATATACAAATTGCAGTTTTTAGGAATTAGTAACTTAATTAATGGTGACTATTTCAGGTTACTGTACTCAACTTTGGTGAGTTGGAGATAATCTCATTAAACACGTAATGGAATCCATTAAAAACCACAATAAAGAAATGGATTATTCTGTGGCCCATTGACCTCAAAGAGTTAAAACAAATTTCCTGAGTTACCTTAATGTTTAATGATGTATATAGTTATTTAAATAATGCTGTGAACTTTGTTTGGAGTGGAGACAGGGAAAAGCATATGCTGTACCACAGAGTCCTTCACAGTTTTAAAGGTAATTTTTAAATAAAGTCCTTATAGACGCCCAGGCAGCTGCAGAACTAGTGCAGCAGTCTCATGTCCTCTTCACCCAGTGTCCCCTCGTGTTGACTCTCACATAGTTTAACTCTAATATCAAAATTAGGAAATTGGCCTTGACTGAGCTATGACTGAAACCCCCTATTAACTAAATTTAGACCTTATTCATTTGGGTGTATGTGCAGTTGTCCTTAACAGTTTTGATTAGAAAAACAATTAAGCATGGAGAATTCATTATATATATATATATATATATATATTTTTTTTTTTTTTTTTGCCTCTAAGATTTCTGTTGCTAACTGATGTTTGAGGGTACCTATAAGACTGGCCCTACCGATTGACTGTTACTTTTCTTTCTGTTTTAAGTCTTCTTATTTTTCTTCCCCAATTTCTCTAGGTGGTTCAATTAACGTCCAGAAGATGGCTGAACCTGCAGGAATACCAGAGTAAGAAATTAATGTCTGACAACGGAGTGAAAGTTCAAAGATTCTTTGTTGCCGACACTGCCAGTGAAGCTCTGGAGGCTGCTAAGAGACTAAGTAAGCTAATTCATAATGGGTGAAATATGCTTGGCCAAATTAGTGAATTCACAGGTAGTGGTTTCCCACTAGTTAGATTTCTCAGTTGCAGGTTATAGTAACAGTGACAGGTACAGTGGAGAACTTTGAGTTGTAAGGCCAAAATGCCCAATTAAGAAAGCTTTATTCTTTTACATGAGACAGAAGCATATGTGGTTCCACTCTATAGTAATTTTTCCATGTTTCTCAGCCCCCATTTCACCTACTTCTCTTATCTATGGTTTAGTGGCTGTGAGAAAATTGGTTGAAGGGTATAAAGTGTCAAAGAGAAGCCTATTGCAGGGTGAGTCAGGAAAGACAGTTGGCATCCTTCATTTAAGCCTCTAAGAACACGGGGAAAGTTCCCTCTGAGTGACTGGAGGAGAAAAAGGGAAGAATCTGCATTTCGAAATCCTGCTGACTTTGGTTCAGTGTTTTGCCCTTTGATTTATCAGCTCTATAACTTTGCTTAAATACTTTTTCTTTTCTGTGCCTCTTTTTGTTAGTCTGTAAATCAAGGCTAATATGTTTACCTCCCAAAGCTATTTAGAGCCTTTAAGGGAGCCAGCCTTCAAGGGAGACTTCATGGAGCTTCCCTGGTGTCTGAGGGGTAAAGAATCCACCTGCCAGTGCAGGAGGCACAGGAGAAGTGGGTTTGGTACCTGGATTGGGAAGATGCCCTGGAGTAGGAAATGACAATTCATTCCCGTATTCTTGCCTGGGAGATCCCATAGACATAGGAGCCTGGTAGGATACAGTCCGTGGGGTTGCACAAAAGTTGGACACAACTTATGAGCTGAACAACAATAAGGGAGACTGCATACTAGTACATGGTAGAAAATCTAGTTCGTTTCCCTAGTTATGGATTGAGAAATGAGGACTCAGACTTTGATGTTTTTCAGTGAACATTCCTTTAGTGCCCTGTAGACTCTCTTGTTGGTCTGGATAAGCACCATCCATTAGAAATGTGAGCCACACAAATATTGTTAAATTTTCTAAGTCACCTTAGTAAAGTTAAAATTAAATAGGTGAAACAAATTTTAATAATATATTTTGTTTACTCCAGTATATCCAAAATACTATCATTTCAAATTTTAATTAACATAAAACAGTTTTCAAGCGGTTAATTTATATTCTTTTCTTGTGCTCACTTCAGTTCAGTCACTCAGTCATGTCCGAGACTCTTTGTGACCCCATGAAGCACAGCACCCCAGGCCTCCCCGTCCATCACCAACTCTCGGAGTCCACCCAAACCCATGTCCACCAAGTCGGTGATGCCATCCAACCATCTAATCCTCTGTCAACTTCTTCTCCTCCTGCCCTCAATCTTTCCCAGCATCAGGGTCTTTTCAAATGAGTCAGCTCTTCACATCAGGTGGCCAAAATATTGGAGTTTCAGCTTCAACATCTATCCTTCCAATGAACACCAACGACTGATCTTTAGGATGGACTGGTTGGATCTCCTTGCAGTCCAAAGGAACCTCAAGAGTCTTCTCCAACACTACAGTTCAAAAGCATCAATTCTTTGGCACTCAGCCTTCTTACAGTCCAACTCTCACATCCATCCATACATGACCTCTGGAAAAACCATAGCCTTGACTAGATGGACCTTTGTTGACAAATGTCTCTGCTTTTTAATATGCTATCTAGGTTGGTCATAACTTTCCTTCCAAGGTGCAAGCGTCTTTTAATTTCATGGCTGCAGTCACCATCCGCAGTGATTTTGCAGTCCCCCAAGATAAAGTCAGCCACTATTTCCACTGTTTCCCCATCTATTTGCCATGAAGTGATGGGACCGGATGCCATGATCTTCGTTTTCTGAATGTTGAGCTTTAAGCCAACTTTTTCACTCTCCTCTTTCACTTTCATCAAGAGGCTTTTTAGTTCCTCTTCACTTTCTGCCATAAGGGTGGTGTCATCTGCATATCTGAAGTTATTGATATTTCTCCCGGCAGTCTTGATTCCAGCTTGTGTTTCTTCCAGTCCAGTGTTTCTCATGATGTACTCTGCACACAAGTTAAATAAGCAGGGTGACAATATACAGCCTTGACATACTCCTTTTCCTATCTGGAACCAGTCTGTTGTTCCATGTCCAGTTCTAACTGTTGCTTCCTGACCTGCATACAGGTTTCTCAAGAATCAGGTCAGGTGGTCTGGTATTCCCATCTCTTTCAGAATTTTCCACAGTTTATTGTGATCCACACAGTCAAAGGCTTTGGCATAGTCAATGAAGTAGAAATAGATGTTGCTAATGCTCACAAATCTGATTTATATATTACATCTCCAGGACATCTCATTTCACACTGACCACATTTCAGGTGCTTGAAAGACATATGTTGTGGCTACCCTGTTGTACAGTACAAATCTAAGCAGTAGAAAGATGTGTCTGTGCATTCTTTGGTTGCATCCTTGGAGAGCAGTTGTTTCCCATTAAAGAATAAAGAACAGAGCATCTGCTCACTGGCATTGCCCAGGCAGCTGTAGCAGAGTTTGAGAGTACAAAACAGAGGCAGGCTCTGTATTTCAGTTTTTCAATTTTCTTTGCTCTTTTAAGAGTAAGAAGTGAGGTACTTCAGCTAGTACTTGTTGTTTTACCTCCCTTTCAGAGTTCCCCCAGGTGCTTAAATGCAGCTCCTTTATTATGTTAATTAGAATATATATGTATTCTTTCTTTCAACAAATATTTATTGTCACCCACATGTTGTAGGCACAGTGGATGCAGCTGTGGAGTATGAGCGAGCCCCTTTTCTCCTTTGAAGTTGCATTCTAGAAAGAAATGGATTTATACTTTCAGATGCTAAATGTAGAAACTGAGAACAGTTTATATTTTAAGAAACGAAAATTGGTTTTATTTTCAAGAACTGTCAAAATTGGTTTTTATGGTAGAAAAACATTAGACCTACACCTGGATGAGAGTGCCTCAGTGAACTGTGGTAACAGACTCAGTAAAGTTAGTATTGCAACATCTTTACATGAAATGGTCATTTTTTGTTTTATACTGCTGTGGTTTGGGGATTGGATAATGAGAGCAAGAAATGTAAAGTTCAGGTTGATCTTTGCTCTTCATTTCCCATATTATTTCCTTAAATGTGCTGACTCACTTGTAGTCCAGGTTGAAGAATCTTTCTTAAGGGAATTCGAGAAGCCAGCTGATTACTTCCCACCCCTTTAAGTGGAGCACAGCTAAGAGGACTTATCTTTCAGATTTTCATAGAGATGTGGAGTTAACTAATTGGCTTCTTAGCCATGGATTTGTTTTATAAGCATTTATTTAGCCACCACTTTGTGGTTGGGGCTTGTATACTGTGTCAGATAGGATTTTTGCTCTGGAGGAATTAACAAGGTGATTTCCAATGCTAAGGGAGGGAAAGAAATGAACAGTGAAGCAAGCTTAAATAAAAGAAAACTAAAATTCAGAAATGAATATCACTGTTTAAAGAAGGCATTGTGGTACTTGAAGAGTGGTTTTTAAAGAAAATGAAAGTGAATTGAGAATGATGTGGCTGTATGTGTGCCTTGGCCAGTGCATACCCATGAAAATCCTAAGATGAGGTGCCACAGGAAGGCCTTCCTGTGATCTGCTTAGAGCTAAAAGGGAATTTAGAGAACTAACAGAGCACCTCATTTGCTGCACGAATGAGTAATCCTCCTCTTACTCAGTGAGTAGTTTTGGTGGAAGGAAGAGCTCTGATTTTTGTTGTTTAATAGATACTTTTGATCAGAACAGTAATTTATAGTATCGGAAGAGGAGGTGGTACCAAGTCTAGTTGATAAAAATGAAAGAAGTTAATAGTGAATATGAAAGGAAGTATGCACATCACTGAAATAGTTTGGAAAGAGCAAAACAAGAAGAATCTGGCAAAATTCCGTAGTATTTATGTTCTTATAAGTGTAAATTGATAAGCATCAACAGCACAATTGAGAGATTCACCAAATAAATTTGAAGTTAAAGCTGGATCACACATATATGTTCCCAATTGTCCTGAAAATGGGACCTCTGCCTTATAATTGTAGTATTTTAATGGGGAAAAATTATATAGAAGAATAATGTGTGTAACATGCAATACGCGCCTGAAAATGGGACCTACCTCTGCCTTATAGTATTTTCATGGGGAAAGGTTATATAGAAGAATAATGTGTGTAACATGCAATAAACACTCTATAAGATATTACTGTTGCCATCACAGGTGACAGCAGAGGCATGTAATTCTAAACGGTTCACTACTGTCATGAGGTAAGGTCACAGAAAAATCAGAGACCTATGATAATGAGTATTTTGTTGATTGTATGTTCAGAGAGTTCATATTATAGTTTGCAAAGTTTGTAAGTGACTGAAATGTATTAGCTTACCTTTCTGCTTTATTGATATTTGGATATGTTTTGAAATAAAATGACATTTTGTAAAATATTAATATTTTGAAGACAAATATTGATATTAGCCATGTCTGTGATTTCCATTGTAATCTCTGTGTGGATCAGCTCACAGATCTCTTTGTGTTTAAGCTCACACTGCTGGTTTTCTGTTTGCCATCCACTTATGGTGGTCTCCTCTTTTCCTGGCCCACATGGAGCTTGTCATCTCTTGGTTGCTCTGAACCCATTCTCCCACTTAGCTCTTCCTACTTACCCAGCTGAGATACCCCTGTGTCATCTTAAATGCTTCTCATGTCTGTCATATTCATGCATTTGCCAAAGCCTGCTATTTTTAGCACAGTATTGTTATTTTGCTAAAGCAACTAAACAGGTAGGAAAAGGTTAAAAATAGCTAGCGATTGACAAAGATGGGATTTTTACCCAGGCAGATTAGATTTAATCTCCTCCTCAAACATTTTTGCTCTTTGCTAACGTGATGATGTTGTTCTTAGAAGATTTTAATAGATTAATCAGCATTTTAAAGATAGAAATGCATATTAATAAAATTAGAAGATTGAATTAACACTAGATGTGGCAGGTTCTAAGACAATTTATAGAAACTCTGTAATCTTCAGATATTTTCTTAATGATTCATTTTGTTGTATCTGTTTGGGAAATAGAACTTTTTGCTGTGTAGTGATGGAAATCTTGCTAATTTGAACATTTGTTCCAAATGGGTAATACAAACCTTTTGTTTCTGAAACAATGACGATAAGATATTGAGTGAGACCCTCATTTTCTTGCACAGAAAATGGACTTGTGTCTGATTAAGAGAGTAAATTTGGTTTAGGGATGTAAGTTTTTAATATATGGATAATATTCAATTCTGCAGCATTTTTTATGAGCTACCTTTTGTAACCACGCTTTCAGGAAGGAATTGTTTCCCTTGCGTGTAATTTTCTCAGGAGACTTACTCATTATACAAATTTCTCCTGTATGGATTGCATTTAATGTATACAGTCAGCAAATAATTACAGAATACCTACAGTGTGCATGACTAATTTCTTTGTTGTCTTTCAGGTCACTTTAAAAATGAAGACATATATATCTCACATAACTCTAAACTCTTAAAGGCCTGTCTTAAAGGAGATGTTTATAAAAGAATAGATGAAACTTACTTCAGACCACCACTTGTTAGTTTTGGGAATCTCCACAGTTGTTGCTTTTTTTTTTTAATACTTTTATTTATTTACTTGTTTTGTTTTTGGCTACGCTGGGTCTTTGTTGCTGCGCAGGCTTTTTCTCTAGTTGCGGCAAGTGGGGGTTTCTCTCTAGTTGCACGTGTGGGCTTCTCGTTGTGTTGGCTTCTCTGGTTGCAGAGCACAGGCTGTAGGGCACGTGGGCTTCAGTAGTTGCAGCTCACAGGCTTCAGAGCATGGGCATGGGCTTAGTTGCTCTGCAGCATGTGGGATCTTAGATTACGGATAGAACCCACATCTCCTACATTGGCAGGTGACTTCTTTACCACTGAGCCACCAAAGAAGCTCTTCCCCCTACAGTTTATTGATTATTCCATTCATGTTGATATGAGACTCTTGATGTTTGATTAAGCAGGAAGACTGTATTTTGCAAACTCACAGTTTTATTTTTTGCCAGGAAAGAAATTAAAATATGAATAGAGAAACTAATCTTTTCTGAGCTAATGACATGTATCCTAAAATGGAGATAAGGAGCTCTTATTGAACTCTGCTAGCTTTGAATTGCTTTCAGCTCCAGTGTATTTCCATTTGTCAATATGATAACTTATTCTTTTCCTTTTCTATAATCACATCCTAAAGCCTGGTGAATTACTTGTACCATTAAGGTATTGTATTTTATATAAAAAGGGAACTGCTGTCCATTGACTACAGATTGACATGTACTGTTTATCCTGTAGGCAGTTAAGTACATCGTAAGCCTCTTTGTTGCTTTGTCATATCTGATTATATGGTGAGGCTCTCTCACAAAGATCTTAAACAATCTCTGAGTTGAGATGGTGGTCATTATGCTGTTATAACAACAGGTGAAGATAACACTGGATGCCCTCTAGTAAATCTTTTTACCACTGTATCAGCTGTCCACTATTTTGAATCTGCAGTCAGGAATGCAATTGCAAGGGTGATGGCAAATATAGGCCATTAGAGGTTAAAGCAGTGTCTGTTTTCTGGGAATCATGGTGGTGAGTCATCCAGACAGAGGTGTTTATGGTAGGTTCTGAGGCATAGTGAATGTTCAATAAATATTATTGTTGCTCACAAAATTTTCATTTGCCATGTTTACTTAGAAATGCTCCCTAAAGGAGCAATCTGAATTGATAATAAAAACTGTGCCTGACTATGTTTATTAAGACTGTGTTTATCCCATTCAAAAAAGTAGAGACTTTAGTAATAGTTCAACTATATATACTTTGTAAAGAGATTCCCCCACTATTATAAACTGTTCTTTTCTATTTTTTTCAAAGATTGTACATATAAACGGGCTTGTCTGTTTATTTCCTTAGAATTCCTCTTTGCTAGAATATCTTTTCCTGGTTATCTTGTGCTGCTCAGTGAATAAAAGCAGCAGGAGACCCATCGAGCGAAGGGTAAGATCAGGACAGGTTGTGGACAGGCAGGGTTTATGGGAGTGAACATGAAGCTTCCTGTCAGTTTCCTTAGAGAAACAAAAGAGAACAGAGCTTTGAAAGTCAGTGCCTCAACTTGATTTTTGTCTATGTAATAAGGTATGGATTAATTCTTCTCACATTTAACCAATAAAAATAATATTGGTGGGATTTAACCTTTGGCCTCTTGTCATGTTCCTGGTATCATGGTGAGCATTTTTCAAGTGCAATATCATGTCCTCAATTAAACCAAAGGGAAGGCTTTCCTTTAGGAACTGCTTCCAGATATTACTGGATCCTGTGTGTCAGTGATTGTGTATCCACAGTTTCAGTTCAGTTCAGTCTCTCAGTCATGTCCGACTCTTTGCGACCCCATGAATTGCAGCACGCCAAGCCTCCCTATCCATCACCAACTCCCAGAGTTCACTCAGACTCACATTCATCGAGTCAGTGATGCCATCCAGCCATCTTATCCTCTGTCGTCCCCTTCTTCTCCTGAACCCAATCCCTCCCAGCATCAAACTCTTTTCCAATGAATCAACTCTTTGCATGAGGTGGCCAAAGTACTGGAGTTTCAGCTTTAGCACCATTCCTTCCAAAGATATCCCAGGGTTGATCTCCTTCAGAATGTACTGGTTGGATCTCCTTGCAATCCAAGGGACTCTCAAGAGTCTTCTCCAACACCACAGTTCGAAAGCATCAATTCTTTGGTGCTCAGCTTTCTACACAGTCCAAATCTCGCATCCATACATGACCACAGGAAAAACCATAGCCTTGACTAGACGGACCTTAGTCGGCAAAGTAATGTCTCTGCTTTTGAATATGCTATCTAGGTTGGTCATAACTTTTCTTCCAAGGAGTAAGCGTCTTTTAATTTCATGGCTGCAGTCACCATCTGCAGTGATTTTGGAGCCCAGAAAAATAAAGTCTGACACTGTTTCCACTGTTTCCCCATCTATTTCCCATGAAGTGATGGGACCAGATGCCATGATCTTTGTTTTCTGAATGTTGAGCTTTAAGCCAACTTTTTCACTCTCTTCCTTCACTTTCATCAAGAGGCTTTTTAGTTCCTCTTCACTTTCTGCCATAAGGGTGGTGTCAT
>SJYX01020323.1:137681-164107 GCA_006410675.1 Oreotragus oreotragus
GTAGTTTGAGCATTCTTTGACATTGCCTTTCTTTGTGATTGGAATGAAAACGGACCTTTTCCAGTCCTGTGGCCACTGCTGAGTTTTCCAAATTTGCTGGCATATTGAGTGCAGCACTTTCACAGCATCACCTTCCAGGATTTGAAAGAGCTCAACTGGAATTCCATCACTTCCACTAGTTTTGTTCCTAGTGATGCTTCCTAAGGCCCACTTGACTTCACATTCCAGGATGTCTGGCTCTAGATGAACCTGCTTTAATATCAACTTATTCCCCTCCATTTTTCTTCTGTATTCATTGAGTCAGCAACATTAGTTTCTGTGCACAATTTTACATAAATATAATTGACAGAGAATGTTTGTTTTTTTTAATTTTTTTAAATTTTTTATTTTTTTTATTTTTGGAGGCCCCAGCGAGATTTGAACTCGCGCAATGTTTGTTTTTAACTTTAGGAAAACACTATGCATATAGTTTTGTGTCCTACATTTAAAAGTCCGCATAATAACATAAGCATGACCTAAATATTAAATAATGTTTTTCATAAACATTATTGTAATAGTTATAATCCCTAGATTGACTGTTTCCTATTTTTACTTAAATTTTTTTTTCTGTGTTTCCATGTTAGGTAGGGAATGCTAATTTATAACTGCCCAAATCTTGATAGATTAACATAGTAAGGATTTTTTAGTCACATATGGGTTCAATATGGTGTTCCTGCTCCTGCTACTGCTAAGTTGCTTCAGTCCTGTCCAACTCTGTGTCACCCCATAGATGGCAGCCCACCAGGCTCCCCCCCGTCCCTGGAATTCTCCAGGCAAGAACACTGGAGTGGGTTGCCATTTCCTTCTCCAGTGCATGAAAGTGAAAAGTGAAAGTGAAGTCGCTCAGTCGTGTCTGACTCTTAGCAACTCCATGGACTACAGCCTACCAGCCTCCTCTGTCCATGGGATTTTCCAGGCAAGAGTACTGGTGTGGGGTGCCATTGCCTTCTCCAATGGTGTTCCTGGTTTGCCTCTAATTGGTGAGTCACAGATTCAGAGTCCTTCATCATGTCACTCTGGCCTCTTCAGCACATGTCTCTCAAAGACCACCTGAGGATTGTGTCTGTTCCAGCCACGTAAGAGAGAAAAAGAGCTAGGAGTTTATGTGTGGAGATTGCACAGAGTGTATCACATTCAATTGCTGAAATTCATCAGATGGTCACAATGAACTGCAGGTGAGGCTGGGAAATATAGTCCCAATGTGTGTGAACAACGAAGAGGAAATGGGTTTGGTGATCATGGTAGTGGCTTCTGGACCTTTTAGAATTTGGGGGAAATTTGTTTCTTTGCTTCTTGACTTAGAACCAGCATGGACTTTACAGACAAGACATTATCCCAGGTCTACTTTGATTACCTAAGTCACAATTTGCTTGACTATAAAATTGAGGCTAACGATACATGCGTTAAGGAATGATTTGGATTAAAAAATAGAAAGACAAACATAGCACATACCTCATTTACTCACCGATTTACCTTCTTTCCTTCCTTTTATTTATTTTTTTGGGTCTGAACTGAGTGAATGTAAGCCATCATAAAAGGCATATAACAACAGCTATTAAAAGCATCAACAGCAGATAAAAAAAATAACAGTGATCAGTGCCTTTGTGGTAAAACCAAAGTGTTTACCTATACTTATTGCACAGCTCATCAGATGATTTGATAATGAATATATTACTTGTATACTGTTGGTTGATATTTTTTTTTGGGGAGATGAAAGTATGTGAAGTCAAAAGTTGCATAATTTTGAAAGAAAATGAAAGATATTCTTTCTTTATGTTGCAGCAGAATAAATATTACCTAGGGCATTATGCTTTTTAAGATGCTACTCTATTCCCCAAGGTGGTTGTTACAGGAGTTGACAGTGTTTAACAGCTGTTCATAAATAGTACTAAGACTCCACTTGAGTTTTCTAGGTTACTTACTAAGGTCAGGAATGGAATTGAAAAAACTTAAAAAAAAATTTCTTGATCTACCTTAGGATACAAACTAGATGAGTAAATAAGCTACCTCAATTATGTATCTTTTTTTTTTTTTCCTTTCATTCTGGGTGGAACAAGCTAACAGATTTGTGAGTCCATTATTTTTCTCAAATTAAGTGTGGGGCAAGTATTATAATTTTTTTGTCTGTAAGCTTTTATTTGAGCAAATATACCAGTCACTTCAGTATGGAGGAAGACGAAGCAGATGGGATGTGGATAACAGGGGAAAAATAATAATGCTAAAAATATTTGATATGCAAAAATCAAACTGTTCCTGGAGTCTTCAGGTGTGAAATGTAAAACAGCTTTGTATAAACTAAAAAACAGCTTTATATAGACATATATTATCTTTATAGGTAACCTTACTCAGAATCCCTTACTACTCTTTCCTGTTTGTGGGTTCACAAAAACCAGAAGTTCCCTTCATTTCCTTGTTTCAGTTCAGTTCAGTCGCTCAGTCATGTCCGACTCTTTGCGACCTCATGAATCGCAGCACGCCAGGCCTCCCTGTCCATCCTNTCCCTTACTACTCTTTCCTGTTTGTGGGTTCACAAAAACCAGAAGTTCCCTTCATTTCCTTGTTTCAGTTCAGTTCAGTCGCTCAGTCATGTCCGACTCTTTGCGACCTCATGAATCGCAGCACGCCAGGCCTCCCTGTCCATCCTTGTTTACTGAGAGTTTTTTTAAATCATTAACTGATACTGAATGCTGTCATGCATTTTGTGCACCTGTGTAGAACATCACCTGTAATATTATCCTATTAATCCATGTATTGTGGCTTGTGTGCATGCTCAGCATGTCCAGCTCTTTGCAACCCCATAAACTGTAGCCCACTAGGCTCCTTTGTCCATAGGATTTTCCAGGCAAGAATACTAGTGAGTTACCATTTCCTCCTCCAGGGGATCTTCCCGAGCCAGGGATTGAACCTGTGTCTCCTGCAAATCTCCTGCATGGCAGGTGGATTCTTTGCCACTGAGCCACTGAAAAAGTCTTAATTTATGTTTTTTTCTTTATGAGTTATTAATGTAGTGAATTATGTTGATTGATTTTTGAAGTTTAAACCAGACTTGCATTCTTAGAAAGGGACCTACTTGGTTAAGGTGTATTGTCTTTTATTTATTATTGAATTATGTAATATAATATTTTGTTTAGAATTTTTGTGTTTATATCTCTGAAGGCTGTTGGTCTATCGTTTACTTGTTTTTTTTAATATATGTCTCTGGTTTTGCTATTAGGATCATGTTGGCTTTATAAAATGAAAAAAATAAAAAAGGTTCCTCGCCCCCACCTCCCATATTCACCTCACCTCCTCTGACAGCCACCAATCTGTTCTCTATATTTTTGAGTGTATTTGTTTTTTAAGATTCTACCTGTAAGTGAGCTTATATGGTATTTGTCTTTTTCTGTCTGTCTACTTAGCGTAAGAACCTCAAGGTCCGTGTATGTTGTTGTAAATGTTGTAAATGTAGTATTTCCTTCCTTTTTTATGGCTGAATAGTATTCACATATCCTTTATCTATTCATCCACCGATGGACAGTTAGGTTGTGTCCATGTCTTAGCTGTTGTAAATAGTGCTGCATTGAACATGGGAGTGCATATCTTTCCAAGTTAGTGTTTTCATTTTCTGTGGATAAATACCCCAAATGGAATTGCTGGATCATATAGTGGTTCTATTTTTAACTGTTTGATGGCCTTTCATAACTGTTTTTCATAGTGGCTGCCCCAATTTGTGTACCCACCAGCAGTGCAGATATTGTCATCTTATTGCTGTGGTTTTTGCTGTTTATGCTTAGTGGGGTGCTCCGCGCATCTCGGTGTACAGGGAGTGGCAGTAGAAGCTATCATTTGACTTGTGGTGTCTTCTTTTTCAGAAAGAGAAGGCACGTTATTTACGAGACAGTTTGTATGCTGACCTTTCCACACAATACTGTTCACATAAAGAAGAGATTATATGTTCTCCTGTAAACCAAGACAGGTTTCAAGAGTCATCTGGAATTTACCATTCTCTTAAGGGTCTTTAAGCATAGATGGCCATCACTGTTGGCTTGTTTGGATAGACTTTGTACATCTGTTATTCCAGAACTATGATTAATAGTAATCACATTGACTCTCAGACTGTCTTCATTTAAACAATAAAGTACATGATCACCTTGAAGAATGACTTTAAGAATGACTTAAGAACTTAAGAATTCTTAAACTTAACTTTAAGAATGACTCCTTGACTTCAGTGGTTCTTGATATGAAGACTGTTTTATGGAACGGAATATGACAGCCTTAAGTATTGCCATATTAATTCATGTAGCTTTTGAATGAAGGATGAAGAGGAGATGAAAGGGCCTCCCTGATACTCTTAGGGATGGTGACAAGGAGCCAGAGTTTAAAAACAGTTGCATAGGACAAAGCTTGATTCTTTGTCCCAGGGCCAAGGCTGTTTCCCACCCATCATTGCTCTCCTGGCATCCAGAACATAGTATGGGTTCAATAAGTGGTTACCAAATAAAAAACTAATAAGAGAACAAACCCTCCAGTGAACTTTCCATCTAGTTTCACAATTGCCAAGCAGGACTTCTGTCATGTACTCACCAAGTGGGTTTTCTCTCATGCCACTGGGTCATGTCTTTAAGCTGGGCTTAGGAAGAAGGCAAAACTAAGGGAGCAGCAGTTCCATGGGCCATGTTGATAAGGTAGGAGGTCATGATGGGGGATGTTAACCTGACAGCTTCATCCTTTGCCAGCTTTCTGGAAGAAGTTAGTTTAGGGTTTTCTTCAAGCTGGTCCTCTATTGCCACAGAATAGCTCTGGTTAGTATGTGGGGTTGGTCAGGTCTTCTGATACTGCCAGGAATGAGTCTTCTTAGACAGTGTCGGCTTCACTTTCTCTTAGGTTCTCTCTGAGCTCATGGTAATGGTGGTTCCTGTTTACATCACCCACTTCTGCTTTAAGTTAGAGCATCAGTGGATATTTTTTCATTTTCAATTGAAAGGTAAAGAATGCTACATTTCAATGCCAGTTTTTGTCACTTCATCTGCCTACTGATGGAAACAAAAATAAATATTGCACGGTATTAGTTAGTAGCTTTCCATCCTTGCCATAGTGCTGTGTTTATTACCCTTGGACAAAATAAGAGAATGGAGTATAAGGAAACAAAGGGAAGGCTGAAAAACACCTGTAATTTAAGTAATCGTTTCTATGTGATGTTAATTCATTTAATAGTGATTGGGTGTCTAAAATCATTTAAGCACTGAATTTGGCTGGGCACATGGATGACCAAGAATAGTTGCTGCTTCCAAGATGTTCACTGCCTTGTAGAGAGACTGATGTATAAACATTTAGGAATGCAGTGATGGTGGAAGCATGGCTTAATGGTATGGGCACACAGAGGGGAAATGGGTACCTAGTCCCATTGTGGATGCTGAACAACCAGGGAAGACATCCTGGAAGAGATGAAAATTACATTTCTTTTTCTGACTCTATGAAATCTAATATATGTAATGAACAGAGTTTATTCTGATCCTAGAATAGAAACTTTGGTCTTCTTTATTTTTTTGTCTCTCTTTGGTTCTAATGGAAATGATGTCTCAAAATGATTGGTGAGGTATTGGCAATACTAACTCTGAGGAGACAAGTCATAACTTAGATAATTTTGCTATTTGTGCATCAAAGTAGGAAAGAGAGAAGCATGCTGCCTGAGGGAAGTGTGCTGCCTTCCGAGATATGATTCTGTGGATAGTGTACCAAGGGATACTTCTTTGAGTAAACCTCCAGCCTCTGCTTGCCTTTGTAGGTTGTAAACTTTTGGGAACCTAGTCAGAATTTATCAGACTGAAGAGATTGAACACTCACAAACCAAACTTACGAGAATGATGCATAAACCAAGACCAAAAACGGAGTGTTTCTGTTAGATTGGAATGTTCGTATCTGCCATCCTGATTCAGGGCTTAGAACAGTGGTCCACAACCTTTGTGGCACCAGGGACTGGTTTTGTGGAAGACTCTCTTTCTGTGAACCAGACTGGGGAAGATGGTTACATTTATTGTGCACTTAATTACTTTGACATCAGCTCCACCTGAGATCATCAGGCATTAGACCCGAAAGGTTGGGGACCCCTGTCTTAGAAGGGGTTGCTTTGTTTTACCTTTGCACAGGTTTGTTTTTTTTTTGTTTTTTTTTTTTTTAAGCAGAAGACTACACTTCAGCAGAAGCTGAACTTTCATTTAGTCATGTACTCAGTAGAAATTTATTGAATAAATGCACTAGGTGGTAGAAAATACAATGGTTAACATAGTCTTGAGAACTCCATGTATGTTTAACAACTACTGTTAAATGCTTTGCCTGAGTTTTCTTGTTGAATCTTCATAAGACATTTCTAAGATAGATCATCGTCCTTATTTCTAGTTTATAGAAGAATCCTCTAAGAGGCCAGCACAGCAGCAGCAGTAGTAGCAGCCTCTAAGAGGCTCTAAATTATCCACATAGGCTAGACTCGTACCTTGAACTAAGTGGACTTTACAAATTCCAGACTAAACGATGAACCTCTGAGTGATAGAAAAGCAAAGTCAAGGGCCCTTTACTTCTGAGCTCAAAGTCAAGGGACTAGGACCTCTAGTCTCCTGAGCGCTGTTCATAAAGTTGTTTGTCTTCACCCAGGGACTCTAATTCATCTTTTCATACCTTCTTGCTCCTTAAAGCTTAGTGTAAAATGTCTTAGACTGGGTAAGCCCCAACCAGAGCCCTCCCTTCCTGCTTGAGGTCAACCCGATCACCCGTCTCCTGGGTTGATTTTTATTAGTCAAAGCTCTCAGAAGTCCTGGTGTCTCTCCCTTCCTTTCATGAATACTGTAAGCATCACCCATTAGCTGAACAAGGAACTGAGTCTGTTGTATTTCACATTACAGCGATACTCTCAATATAGAAATACATCCACTGCCATGATCCAGTGCCTTTTAACTTCACAGTAGTTGAAGTTTAAAGGCATCTTTTGTGAACATTGAAATCCCTAAAGAAGGTGGACAGCTAAAGTTTACCTCTAGGCCAATAGTATGGAACTATAGTGATGGGGAATGATTCTTTCATTGCTTCTGTTTTAAGTTCTTTAGCTAAAAGGTCAAACAATTTTTATTTGTTCAGCTTCCTTCGGTTTAAACAAAGTAGTTTTAGAAGTGGTGGAGGGTTGTTACAAGGTTTTGTTAATGAGGTTGTCTTTCATTTGGAAAAAGTGGTGCAACTAAAGTATAATTCTGTCTGGTTTTTAATAAGCTTATATCCAGCTAACACTCCCCCCTCATTAAATCCGTTTGGACTTTTCGATGGATAAACATAATCTATAGCACTACTATCATAGTGATTTTCACTTTATGTTGTCAATAATAAAAATCTTTTACACTTCAGACCAGGACAGTTTCAGGTTAGCAGATTTTCTGGACCACTGGGTACCATTCAATTGATATTGAGTAACTTACAAAATATTGAATATTTCAGCTTGGTTGAGATACAGAGTATGAACAAATTAAAAAATTATTTACAGAATGCAAAAGGTGCAGTGATAGACATAAACAAGTGGTGAATTATAGAGGACTTAGGATGATAAAGTCTTTGAGGAGGTGATTTTAAGTTGACATGCAAGGATAAAAAGGAGCCAGTCATGAGAAGAACTGGAATTAAGGTGTTCTAGGCAGAGGCAGCTGGTGGGTCAGAGATCATAGGAGACCAGTGAGGCTTAAAGACAGTGCAATGAGAGAGAGGTGAGAACACAGATCATACAGAGTTTTGTGAGCCAGATAAGTCTTTTTGGATCATTTTTTCTTTCGGCCATGCTATGCAGTATGTGGTTTAGGATCTTAGTTCCCCAACTAGGATCAAACTCATACCCCCTGCATTTGTAAGTGTGGAGTTTTAACCAGTGGACCACCAGGAAAGTCCCAGTATTTTGGATTTTATTCCAGGTGGAATGTGAAGCTATTGAAAGATTTTGATAAAAACACACCTGAGCTAGGAATTACTTCAGCAATTCTAGATGCCAAACCATCTCCAAGCTTCAGTGAGTCATTTGTTCTTGCTCAAACATCTGCATATTGGCTGCTGTATAGCGGTCTCACTGAGTTTGGCTGTAAGCTACTATTTGGGGCCACGTCTGCTCCGTGTGTCTTTCATCCTCCTTGGACTGTTTGGCTAGCTGGGGCAGACCTTTACAGGGAGATGTCCCAAATGCAAGAGAGCAAGCCCAACTACTAGCATATATCAAGCCTCTTCGCACTATCATCTGCTAACATCATGCTGGTCGAGCCCAAGAACAGATGACCCAGATCTCTGGTGGAGTGAACTGCAGAGGCACATGGCAGTGGGTATGAATTAAAAATGGGGCCAGTGATTCATTTGACCACAAGTAGTTGCCTGATTTTATCTGTTTTGTAAAAAGTTCACAGTTGAACTAGGGTGACCGACTATCTTGCTTGGCTAGCAATGAATAACTTACGGGGCTACAGATCTTTCAGTGCTAAAAGTGAGAGTCTCGGGCAAACTAGGATGAGTTGGTTACCCTATAATGGATCGTGCTGTGGTGAGTTGATTAACAAGGCTGCAGAAAAAGTAGGGAAGAGGTAGACTGATATGATTATCCAAGTGAGAGAAGATAGTGGTTGGATGGTGAGGATGGCAGAAGAGCTAAGAAGAAGTGGATGTCTTAGGGACGTATTTTGGAGATAGAGCTCATGGGTCTTGCTGATATATGGGATGTGGTGAATAAAGAAAGGTGTTGAGGATGAGTTAGACCCTGAATATACTGTTTTCTTGAGTATGATGATCTAAGCTAAAAAGTAGTATCACAAATTTTAAGAATATGATAATAAGCTAGTACTTGCAAGTGCATTCTATATTGAAGTCAACACAATATGGTATTTCTCTGGAAATTAGTGGAATAAATGGGGAAGTTGCTATATCTGGACCCAGTCCTAAACTAATGAAAATAAGTTCTGTCAGAAAAAAAGATTGCTGCTAACAAAGAGCATCTTCCTAATAGCTTTCACTGCCTTCCCAAGCTCAACACAGCACTTTGCTATAGTGAGCAAGCAAGCCGTGGATGTTGGAGAATGTGTGTGTTCTCTTCATTTTGATTTGTCAGTGGCTCCTCCACTCATGATTTATAGTTTACTTTGATGTTTAACGGGCTTCCCTGGTGGCTCAGAGGTTAAAGCGTCTGCCCGCAATGCAGGAGACCTGAGTTCGATTCCTGGGTCGGGAAGATCCCCTGGAGAAGGAAATGGCAACCCACTCCAGTATTCTCGCCTGGAGAATCCCATGGACGGAGGAGCCTGGTGAGCTACAGTCCACGGGGTCGCAAAGAGTCGGACACGACTGAGCGACTTCACTTCACTTGATGTTGTAACACTGTCTTGGGTGATAGTGTGCCTAATGTGGTGGAAAGCAGGTTAGAACAGGATTCAAAAGGTGTGAGTTTGAATTGTGGCTTTCATATTCACCATTTTCTTATCTCTTCTTTTTTTTGCAGGGATGGGGATGTTACATGGAATTGTGATTAGGCACTGCCAATTCCTTTTCCCCTCTTGTTTAGTTTGCTATCTTGAGTGATTAGGAGAACCATTTACCCAGAACATTCAGGGATGCTGTGTGAATTAACATTGAGTTAATACTACTTTTCATGAGGGTAGTGCCACTAAATACTTCTGTGATCTGAATGACTTACTTGGCATATTTGGACTCTGTAAGTCCTCTGTGAGCTGGGAACCACAATTTAAGTATGTTGTGAGGATCCTGTGAGAGATTGTATGTGAAGGTGCTCTGTGAGGTCCTATCAATAATATGCTCTTTTCCATCAAGGCAATCAATTTCCAGGCCTGAATTCATATTGGCTTCCTTTTTTTTTTTCCATCCACTGTACCAGTACCCATCCGTGTAGTGGTGATGAAAATGTATTTTTTGGGAGGCATGGCAGAGAAAATATCTCCTTTCTAATAGTTCTTGATTCTTCTACTTATCTCTTGGCTGCCTTTGTGAAGCTAAATCTCCTGAATTCTTCTATAATGTTTTTTTACATTAGATCTTGGAAAGGTGCTTAACCTCCATGTGCTTTAGTTTCCCCCTCTAAAGGACTAATAATATTTCTTACTTCAGAGACTTGTTGTCTTCTCTTCATGTTATTCATAATTGTAATAATGTATTGTGTTATGATTAAAACAGTGGATGAAAATTATAACTATTCAGTGAGTGTTACCTCCATTATTATTATTGCTATTACTGTTTACATGTAAGTTTCTTGCTAAATTTACTTGATTTGTAGACCTAAGAGTGGGATAGAAGTATCTGATTATATATTGATAGAAAAATGCAGTCTCTGTTGTTATGAACTCTTAAGGGGTACTTCAGAATAGATTTTCAGTATTTATTTTTTGGTGATTTGTAGTTTTTCTAGTGGTTAGTGAACCCCACTTGATGAGTTTATTGTATTGTGCAAAGTGCTTTTGATCATATAAAATGCAGTCTTTCTGAATCTCAGCCCCTGAAACCTTATTTTGTTTTATTTTGTCGTGTATTGTCCAGAATCCGTTTTAGCTTTTACTGCACTTTGGCCAGCTCTCTGCTCTTCTTAAGTATTTGAGTTTTTCTTTCTTTGTCCTAGCTTCTTTATGTGTTCTGTTTGTGCTCTTGATTTATTAAATCTCTAGGGTCATCCTTTCTCTGGGATGGAAGCAGAGTCTTTTGGACAGACAGCCTGGGAAATCTAACACAGCCTCCAGGGTATACTTCATGTTCAGTTCACTCCAGCAACTGATTAGAGATCAATAAATGCACAGTGCTACTGTATATTATGTGCTTTTCCTGGAAAACAGATCTGTATTCAGTGGGCTAAGTAGTAGAAGAGGCATTTTTCAGTTGGCATGCCTTTGTAACTATAAATAACTATAATTCTAGAAGATTTTTTCTTAAAAAAAATTCTGTTTTAATGTTTAAATTCATGGGCAGTCTGGTATCTTTTTCCTTTTGGAAGGATGTAAAACCTTGAAGGATAGAGAAATAATTTTATGAATACTTAACACTTCAAACAAATGAAATGAATATTAAAACTCTGTCTAACTCAAAAGTTTCTCAAGGCCACAGTAGCTTTGAGATTGGCAGTGGAAATTTTCATGGTCTTCACTTGGCTGAAATATGTATGGAGGCATATTGAAAGGAATGTAGTATTATTACATTATACTTTTTATAGGTAGTTATGTACAGTCTCATTTGTTCTTTACATAATATGGGGGGCAAGACAGGAATAATTTCTCTGTCTCTGATGACAAAACAGGCTCTTAGAGCTCAAGAGATTTGGTCAAAGACTCACAGTTGCAGATAGGCCTACCCCTAACATTTGTAGGATTGGATAGAAGCCCACATCCCATATGTTCAAATAGTTATAAATCAAGCTAACAGTTTATCGCAAAGAGTGGGACAAAGAGTTGGACATGGCTGAGTGACTAAGGACAAACACGCAACAGTTGATCAGATCAACTAACATATACCCAAAATGGAATAAAATGTCTTACTAGACAAACAGTGGAGAAGGCAGTGGCAACCCACTCCAGTACTCTTGCCTGGAAAATCGCATGGACAGAGGAGCCTCGTAGGCTGCAGTCCGTGGGGTCGCGAAAAGTCAGACATGACTGAGCGGCTTCACTTTCACTTTTCACTTTCATGCGTTGGAGAAGGAAATGGCAACCCACTCCAGTGTTCTTGCCTGGAGAATCCCACGGACGGCGGAGCCTGGTGGGCTGCTGTCTACGGGGTAGCACAGAGTTGGACACAACTGAAGTGACTTAACAGCAGCAGCAGACAAACAGACTTTCATAATGACCTGGTAGGTTTGTCTTGAATCATTTCTGAGTTTTTTTTTTTTTTCCCCTGGCCACACTGTATGGCTTGTGGAATCTTGTTGCTTGACCAGGTTGATCTTGTTCGTTGACCTCGGCAGGGAAAGTGCAGTGGCCCAACCACTGGACCATGAGAGAATCCCACATATTCCTGGACTTTCATGTAAGAATGTACAGTGTAAGAATTACCAAACCCTGGCCTGTGGTTTCTCTTTTCACATCAGCACCATCCAATATTGTAAGATGTCTCATGTCCATTCGTGCCCAGATCCATCCTCCTCTCCTGCATATAGCCACCCCACAGGCCTAAGAGTATACATAGGGGCACCATATTCTTCCCTTAGAAGGTCAGGTCTTGAGAAGAGACCCACACTGGATCATTTGAACACAGATTTTAAGGAGATAGACTCTGGGCATGTCCCCTTTATTTTATGGACTCCTTATCCCATCCTGTCATGAAGTCTGATGATGAAGCTACTAGTGGAGTATCCAGTATACAAGTTGGATTCACAAGGATTGTTTGTCCACTTCAGTCACGTTATTAGTAAGTTTAGAGGAAAACAAAGTTTGTTCCTTCATTCAATATGCTTTTATTATGTGCAGGTACTTGGGGCTAGAGATGTAGCTGTGAATAAGACATTTCTTTGGAATAGTTTATATTCTAGTGGGAGGAGATAGAAAAATAAACATGTAAATAATTGTAAAATAATGTCTGAAGATTATCAGTGCCATGAAGAAAATGAAAGAAGATAGTGAGCTAGTGATCTAAGGGGAGGAGAGAGTAAGGGGGCGATGGTCAAGGAACCCTTCTCTGAAGAAGTGACATTTGTGATGTGAATGCTGAAGAGCTGCAAGAAGATCTAAGGGAAGAGTGTTCCCAGCTGGTGGAATAACATGGGCCTTGGTCATTAGATTGGAAGCTTCAGGACGACAGAAAGACCATCATGAAAGCTGGGGTGTAGTTGGTTGGGGAGAGGAGAGAGTTGAAGCTGTGGAGAAAAAAGAGCTTCTAGGAGGTCACTAGGGTGTTGTCAGCCCTGTAAGGGATTTAGATTTTTTTCTGGTAGGAACTTTTGGACGATATTAAATGGGAGTGACAGTAAAACTTCCAGATACAATTCACTACCTAACAGTTAACTCAAAGTGACCTGTCAAAATTTTAATTAATTTTCCAATTTTAAAGGAAGCCCCCTGCCATACAGAATCCCTCCTGTCTTGAATGTCATAGATATATTTTGTGGACATTTTGAAGACTTAAACATCGGTGCTCCTGGCAAGTAATGTGATAAAAAAGATAGCCATATATTTAGCTATCAAGTTTCATGTCTTTTGCTAAAAATATAAAACCAAAAGAGCTCTGAGCATAAATATAAGCATGCTCTTGGTGTTGGTTATTTCATAACTATTCTTAGGTGCCAAATGTCTTCATCTTTGTGCGATTTATAGTAATGTAAGTAATGTGTTGGAGACTAACAAATCAAAATCTCATTTCAGAAATGTGACACAAATGTTGTGTGTTGACTTATTGATTCATGTGTTAGATTTCTGATGCACTTCCTAAAATACCTTCTTGAAAGGAAAAACAGGAAGAAACAATTGTGGTACCAGATATTTTGCTGTATGTACTTTCTTATTGGTAAGAGATTGCTAATCAATTCTTAATTGTATTTAGTAACGTATTAGTGTACTTCAGTGTAGGGACATGCAGCAATTTAAAATCTTTTGATAGCAAGGCACTGAGAAGTAGTTTGATGCTTGTGTTAAAAGAGAACAAAGACCAATTTTAGTTTTTATTATAATAAGTTTTTTTTTTTTTACCATTAAAGATGTTTTCTCAACAATAATCATGTGTAACCTAGAAGCAGCTGCATGAAATTTTCATTTTTATGCATAATATTGGAAGTCTTAGACAAGGTTTACTGTATGTTTGGAAAATGAAATGATCTTTTCCTAGTCTGAACAGCTGTGTAAAACAGAATGAAAACATCTTCTCCTGTCTCCAAGTGACCATCTGTTTTTATGGGGCTTGACAGGTAATTTATTAATTTTAAGAGGTTTGTTTTAGTGAAATGTTGGCAAATGTGCTGTAGCAGATTTTTAGGAAATACTGTAAAGCTCTGGAGTTTTTAAGGGCCATTTTAAAGGTCTGGGAGAATCTTTAAAATATTTTTTCCTATGTTTTGAGAGATAAAAATATTTGCCAATGAATGATAGAATAGGGACTACAGGCATCAGCGACAGATTTGAGTGTTTCATTTTGCTTTTGCCTGATTTTATGAATATTCCATTTATGGAATTAAGAAAGAGTTTTTTAAAAAATAAAGAGTTTATGAATTTTTCTTTCATGTGTCTGTTCTTTTTAATAGAAAAATAAAAAAAATAAGTGGCAAGTTACTTTTAAAACTCTGTCATCCTCTATTCTAGCTGTCACTACACTTTGTTAGGGTCCTCCTGGCATCTTCTCACATTTTGCAGGAGATGTCAGCTCTTTTTCATATTCATCTGTCGCTTTTAAGGTGTCACTGAATTACCCAGACTGAATGCAAAATGCTATGAAATGCCATAGTTATTATGCTGAGTGCAGACGTATGTGGGAATTCTTTATGATAGGCCCTTACTCATGTCTTCATACTTTATTCCAGTGTGCTTAGCAAGCCAGCCTGACCTTGTTTCTCTCCAGGTAGATCAAATGGCTGGAAACTGTCCTACCTATTTTTGTGGGGGAAGCTGAAATATTTTAAAGATTAGTGCTCATGGTGGATGAATAGAGTCAAGCTTCATCAGTTCTCTCTCTGCCTCAGTCACCAACTAACGCTATAACTTAATCATCTTTAGCTTAATTCCACAATCTGCACAGTGAGGTTTATGTCACTGGGATAGCATTAGAAAAATGAATGTGGTGACTGTTTTTTGGAAAACTTTTGCCTAGTGTGTCTTTTTAAACTTCAAGATGTGATCAGGTAAATAAAACAGTTTAGATTATTGTCTATAATATGGCTCTCTGATAGTGGGAATGAGAATAATGATGATGGTAGTGTTGGTAGAAGAATAAGAGTGATTATTGTAAACGGGAAGCATCTTAGACTAGTAACCAAGCTCATGGACCCTGGAGCCAAACTGTCTTAATATAAGTCCCTGTTATTTACTAGTTGTGACATTGTACAGGAGACAGGAATCAAGACCATCCCCCCAAAAAAGAAATAAAAAAAGCAAAATGGCTGTCTGAGGAGGCCTTACAAATAGCTGTGAAAAGAAGGGAAGCGAAAAGCAAAGGGGAAAAGGAAAGATATACCCATTTGAATGCAGAGTTCCAAAGAATGGCAAGGAGAGATAAGAAAGCCTTCCTCAGTGATCAATGCAAAGAAATAGAGGAAAACAACAGAATGGGAAAGACTAGAGATCTCTTTTAAAAATTAGAGAAACCAAGGGAACAGTTCATGCAAAGATGGGCTCAATAAAGTGGAACTGTACAAAAAATATCTTTACAACCCAGATAATCCTGATGCTGTGATAACTCACACTCACCTAGAGCCAGACATCCTGGAATGTGAAGTCAAGTGGGCCTTAGCATCACTATGAACAAAGCTAGTGGAGGTGATGGAATTCTAGTTGAGCTATTTCAAATCCTGAAAGATGATGCTGTGAAAGTGCTGCACTCAATATGCCAGCAAATCTGGGAAACTCAGCAGTTTCCAGGACTGGAAAAGGTTCATTTTCATTCCAGTCACAAAGGAAGGCAGTGCCAAAGAATGCTCAAACTACCGCACAGTTGCACTCATCTCACACGTTAGTAAAGTAATGCTCAGAATTCTCCAAGTCAGGCTTCAACAATACGTGAACCATGACCTTCCAGAGATTCAAGCTGGTTTTAGAAGAGGCGGCGGAACCAAAGATCAAATTGCCCACAGCTGCTGGATCATTGAAAAAAGAAGAGAGTTCCAGAAAAATATTTATTTATGCTTTATTGACCATACCAAAGCCTTTGACTGTGTGGATCACAATAAACTGTGGGAAATTCTGAAAGAGATGGGAATACCAGACCATACAACCTGCCTCTTGAGAAATGGGTATGAAGGTTAGGAAGCAACAGTTAGAACTGGACATGGAACAACAGACTGGTTCCAAATAGGGAAAAGAGTATGTCAAGGCTGTATATTGTCACCCTGCTTACTTAACTTATATCCAGAGTACATCATGAGAAATGCTGTTCTTGAGGAAGCACAAGCTGGAATCAAGATTGCCAGGAGAAATATCAATAAACTCAGCTATGCAGATGACACCAGCTTTATGGCAGACATTGAAGAAGAACTGAAGAGCCTCTTGATGAAAGTGAAAGAGGACAGTGAAAAAGTTGGTTTAAAGCTCAACATTCACAAAACTAAGATAATGGCATCTGGTCCCATCACTTCATGGCAAATAGATGGGGAAATAGTGGAAACAGTGGGTGACTATTTCGGGGTGCTCCAAAATCACTGCAGATGGTGACTGCAGCCATGAAATTAAAAGATGCTTACTCCTTGGAAGGAATGTTATGACCAACCTAGACAGCATATTAAAAAGCAGAAACATTACTTTCTCAACAAAGGTCCATCTAGTCAAGGCTATGGTTTTTCCAATGGTCATGTATGGATGTGAGAGTTGGACTATAAAGAAGGCTGAGCACTGAAGAACTGATGCTTTTGAACTGTAGTGTTGGAGAAGACTCTTGAGAGTCCCTTGGACTGCGGGGAGATGCAACCAGTCCATCCTAAAGGAGATCAGTCCTGGCTGTTCATTGGAGGGACTGGTGTTGAAGCTGAAAGTCCAGTACTTTGGCCACCTGATGCAAATACCTGTCGTTTGAAAAGACCCTGATACTGGGAGAGATTGAGGGCAAGAGGAGAAGGGGATGACAGAGGATGAGATGGTTGGATGGCATCATCCACTCAGTGGACATGGGTTTGGGTGGACTTCGGGAGTTGGTGATGCACAGGGAGGCCTGGTGTGCTGCGCTTCATGGGGTCGCAAAGAGTCGGACACAACTGATCAACTGAACTAAACTGATTTACTAGGTGTGACCCTGGGCAAATTACTTAAAATATGAACCTAATACTTCAGTTTTGGGATTAGGACCTACACCTGCCTTGGCTTGAGTCCTAACCCCTGTACAATGTTGCCTTAAAATAAAAACAGAAAAGCCCTAGAACATGTTCTAGAGCATTTGAAAACATCATCTGATGGTTTAAAAGTGGGAGAAACCAGAGATGATATTATATTCTTTAAAATACTCCTTAAAATTTATACAGTATCTCATAGGCGTCCCTCGTGGCTCAGATAGTAAAGAATCTGCATGCAATGGATTGGATCCCTGGGTCTGGAAAATCCCCTGGTGAAGGGAGGTGCTATCTATTCCAGTATTCTTGCTTGGAAAATACTATGGACAAAGTAGCCTAGCAGGCTACAGTCCATGGGGTCTCAAAGAGTTGTATATGAGTGACTAAAATTTCACTTCACTTCATAGGCTTGTGGACCGAAGCAGGTAGATTGACTCCCTGAGGACTGAAATTGGCATATTGTAACTCTGCTACAAAGTTTGCTTATTTCTGCTCTCTTACAATCAGTGAATCTTGCTATTAAGAGTGGTTCTTTATTTATTTTTTTAGGTAAAGCACTTCGTTTGCAAAAATAAATTATTGTTCCGTGCATTCTAGGTTGTTTTGGTGGCTTGTTGAGAAATAACTTCCCAGGTGGCGAACTGGTAAATAATTTGCCTCGGTAAGTTGGTAAAGAATTTGACTTGGGTTCGATCCCTGGGTTAGGAAGGTCCCCTGTAGGAGGAAATGGCAACCCACTCCAGTATTCTTGCCTGGAGAATCACTGGGACAGAGGAGCCTAGCGGGCTGCAGTCCATGGGATCCCAAAGAGTCAGATAAGACTGGTAAATGACATCTCTGAGGTTAACTGGTACTGTTATCTTAACTTGAAAGTTTCTGTCCTGTTTATCTGGTAGTGCAATTTTGGCCATAGTTATGAAAGAGCCTCTGTAGAGTGTTAGTAGCTACAGTCTTTTAGGAAGTCATTGAGATTTATAAGTAACATACTCAGTATGTGTGTGAGCATGGTCGGTTGTGTCTGACTCTTTGCAGTCCCGTGGATTGTAAACCACCAGGCTCCTCTGTCCATGGAATTTTCCAAGCAAGAAGGCTGGAATAGGTTGCCATTTCCTACTCCAGGGTATCTTGCCAACCCAGGGATTGAACCTGCATCTCTTCTACCTCCTGCATTGACAAGCAGATTCTTTATCACTGTGTCACCTGGGAAGTTTTTAAGATACTCTGTCTTTGTAACAAAAGGAATAATAAAGAGTCTGAGTAAAAAGTGGAAATAAAAGTTTTTTAAAAATTACACTGCAATTTATTTCACTGCACAAGTGGTTCTTATTAAAGCAGGGATGATTTTTTGTTATTTGAAGATTGAAGTTGTTTGATGTTGGCATTATTTTGCAAATGTTAAAGAAAATCTATCATGGAAATAATTGAAATAACTGGGGACTCAGGGGAGTGAGAGCAGCAGCACTGCGAAAGCATTGATATGTACATTCCTGGTGTAATCAGCTAGTGATTCTAGAAGTTTATTGGCATGGTGTTAGCTGGAGAAGGATGATGTAGTGGCAATGTTTCAGAGAATGTCCTTTGCCTGCTGTCTAAGTATCACAGTGGTCACCCTGTATCATTGTTAACAGTATGATCATTTTTTCCTTATACCTTTCCTTACCCTCCTAGGAGAGCAAAAAGGAAGCCCTGAGTGTCCTCTTCTTGTTACTATGGTCAGCGCCATGTTGATTCAGAACTGATTCCAAAGAGAGCTGGATCCAAAGCAGTGAAAGTCTCGTTCAGAGGGTTGAATTGGGTAGGATAAATTAAAAGTGTGCTGAGGCTTGAATGTGTAGGGACTAGTCAGGAAATAATAAGGAGGTCAAGATGGCAGAAACAGGCTAATGGGAAAGAGAACACAGTAGGAAATGAGGTCACATTGGGATACTGGGAATTCAAATTGTGTAGGACCTTGTAAGCGGGTGGAGGAATGTTGACTTTAAATCTGCATAAAAAGAGATCGCTTTGCAATGGGTTTATTTATTTGTAACTTTTAAGAAGTTTATTGAATCATGTTTTACATATCATTAAATTTACTCACGTCAGCAGCGCAGTTTAACGACTTTTACTACATCAACATAGTCCTGTTTAGAAAATTTTCATCCTCCAGTATGATCCCTCATGCCTTTTTACTGTTAACTCCAGCTGCAGACAACCATTAATCTACTTTCTTTTCCTATAGATTTGCCTTTTCTGTAAATGTAATCATATAACATGTAGTCTTGTTTCTGGTTTCTTTCACATAATGTGATTTTTTTTTTTTTGAAGTTCATGTCATTAAATGCATTAGTAGTTTCTTTTTTGTATTTCTGAATATTTTTTGAATTAGTACCCATTGTATGGATATAGCACATTTTATTTATTCACTTGCCAGTAGGTGGACATTAAGGTTGTTTTGCATTCTTGGCTGTTGTGATCAGTGGTGCTTTGAATATTTGTGTGCAGACTTTGTGTGGAATGTGTCTATTTCTCTTGGGTAGTGTGACAGGCAGAATTCTGGCCCCATGACCTTCACCCCTGGTGTTGTACCCATGGATCTGGGACTTGCAATGGCAAAAGGCATTTTATGGTTATAATTAAGGTTACTGATTAGCCGACCTTAATATAGAGAGATTATACTGGGTTAGCTAGGTGAACTCTGTGTGGTCAGTTCAGTTCAGTTGCTCAGTCATGTCCGACTCTTTGTGACCCCATGGATTGCAGCACGCCTGTCCTCCCTGTCCATCACCATCTCCCGGAGTCTACCCAAACTCATGTCCATTGAGTCAATGATGCCATCCAACCATCTAATCCTCTGTCATTCCCTTCTCTTCCTGCCCTCAATCTTTCCCAGCATCAGGGCCTTTTCAAATGAGTCAGCTGTTCGCATCAGGTGGTCACAGTATTGGAGTTTCACCTTTAGCATCAGTCTTTCCAATGAACACTCAGGACTCATCTCCTTTAGGATACAATGGTTGGATCTCCTTGCTGTCCAAGGGACTCTCAAGAATCTTCTTCAACACCACAGTTCAAAAGCATCAATTCTTTGGTGCTCTGCTTATAGTCCAACTCTCAACATCCATACATGTTTACTGGAAAAACCATAGCCTTGACTAGATGGACCTTTGTTGGCAAAGTAATGTCTCTGCTTTTTAATATGCTGTCTAGGTTGGTCAAAACTTTCCTTCCAGGGAGTAAGCGTCTTTTAATTTCATGGCTGCAGTCACCATCTGCAGTAATTTTGGAGTCCCCCAAAATAAAGTCAGCTGCTGTTTCCACTGTTTCCCCATCTATTTGCCATGAAGTGATGGGACTGGATGCCATGATCTTCGTTTTCTGAATGTTGAGCTTTAAGCCAACTTTTTCACTCTCCTCCTTCAATTTCATCAAGAGGCTCTTTATTGGAGAAGGAAACCGCAACCCACTCCAGTATTCTTGCCTGGAGAATGCCTGTGGACAAAGGAGTCTGGTGGGCTATAGTCCATGGGGTCACAAGAGTAAAACAAAACAAAAAAAAAGAGGCTCTTTACTTCTTCTTCACTTTCTACCATAAGGGTGGTGTCATCTGCTTAGCTGAGGTTACTAATATTTCTCCTGGCAATCTTGATTCCAGCTTGTGCTTCCTCAAGAACAGCATTTCTCATGATGTACTCTGCATATAAGTTAAATAAGCAGGGTGACAATACACATCCTTGATATACTCCTTTTCCTATTTGGAACCAGTCTGTTGTTCCATGTCCGGTTCTAACTGTTACTTCCTGATCTGCAGATTTCTCGAGGCAGGTCGGATAATCTGGTATTCCCATCTCTTTCAGAATTTTCCACAATTTGTAGTGATCCACACAGTCAAAGGCTTTGGCATAGTCAGTGGCAGAAATAGATGTTTTTCTGGAACTCTCTTAATTTTTCCATGATCCAGCGGATGTTGGCAATTTGATCTCTAGTTCCTCTGCCTTTTCTAAAACCAGCTTGAACATCTGGAAGGTCATGATTCACGTGTTGTTGAAGTCTGGCTTGGAGAATTTTGAGCATTACTTTACTAGCGTGTGAGATGAGTGTAATTGTGTGCTGGTTTGAGCATTCTTTTGCATTGCCTTTCTTTGGGATTGGAATGAAAACGGACCTTTTCCAGTCCTGTGGCCACTGCTGAGTTTTCCAAATTTCCTGGCATTTTGAGTGAAGCACTTTCACAGCATCATCTTTCAGGATTTGAAATAGCTCAACTGGAGTTCCATCACCTCCACTAGCTTTGTCGTGAGGCTTCTGTCCCCATATGATCACATGAACCCTTAAAAGCTGAAGAGGAAAGCAGAGGAGTTCAAAGACTGGAACAGTGAGAAGGATTTGATGCCGTATTGTTGGCTTGAGAATTAAGGATCATGTGTCAAGGAAATGAAGACCTCATCCAATGATTGAATGTAAGGAACTGAATTCTGCCAATAACTAGTGAACTTGGAAGATGACCCTGATCCTTGAATGAGTATCATGCATGTGTGTGTGCAGAGTTGCTTCAGTCCTGTTCTACTATGGACTGTATCCCACCTGTCTTCTCTGTCCATGGGATTCTCCAGGCAGGAATACTGGAGTGGGTTGCCATGTCCTTCTCAGGGCATCTTCCTTACCCAGGGATTGAACTCATGTCTCTCGGGTCTCCTGCATTGGCAGGTGGGTTCTTTACCATTAGTGCCACCTCAGAAGCCCAGTGCATATCACAGCCCTGGCTAATATCTTGATTTTAGCCAGGTGAGATCCTACCACACTGTGCTTGACTTCAGACCCACAAATACTGTGAGATAATAAATGAATGCTCTTTTAAAACATTATGTTTGTTTTATCTGTTACAACAGCAATAGAAAAGAGAGTAGGGTCCTAGGATGGAATTGCTGGGTCAAATGGTAAGTTCTTACTTTAAGAAACTTTGCAGCAGTTTTGAATGGAGCAATAAAATGATATTTTGAAAGGATCCTCTGGCCATGCTGAATTAGGCCTGTGGAGGGACCAAATGAGGACACAAGCAGAGTCACAGTTATTACTTTATTGCATGCCCTTCTCTTTTGAAACACACTTCACCTTTATTCTCTTAAAGAACAAGTGTTTTTTGGGCAAGTCACTTATGATTGACAAGCCTCCCAATCCTTTTGACAAACAAATGTGGGAGAGATATATTAAGTTGAACACAGTCCATTTTGTGTCATGTCTGGTTGCCATGATCCTTTTTAGGAGGAGACAGCCATGCACTAAGCACTTTTGGACTTGTGCCTTACTAGTTTAGGGGAATATTTGGAGTTTGCTCTTGCAAAAAAACTGCTGTGGGGAAGTCTAAAGATGGTGTTAACCAGCATTGGTTAAATGGCTTACTAACTCCCCTTGTATCACTGCACAGGGATATGTGTATGAGAAATGTGTTTCTGAGAAAGGGACTGGACAGCCATGTATTTAAAGGATAAAATACTCTTTTGAGGCAGTTAGCACGGCTTACTGTGCAAGATACTGTGGAGGGGGAAAGCTTTGGTTTCAGAAGCACAAACTCAACCAAATACATGGGATCTCGTTTTCAGAGGGTCTTGCCCAGATTTCCTATTCATGCACCTATAAATTTCCACAAACAATTCAATTTTATTTGACATTTATTGGGTTACACTTGACATTTCCAAGTACAACAGACATTTTTTTTTTCTTTCTGACAACTCAGTTGTGAAATTATGATTGGCACTCTGTAATACTCAGCTCAATTGTGTTCAAAACTGACCAATGATAAGTTTTATAAGATGAATCAGTTTCAGATTTTGTGATCCATGCATCCTCACCCTACAAGTGGAGCTAATGTTAATTGTTAATCAAAAGGCTGTCTCTGCTAGTGTTCTGGTATCTTAGACTTCATTTCTGGACTCATTACTTTGGCTAGTCTGTATATGTCTCTCAGTGTCCTCTGAGGAGCACTGAGCAAATATTGGGTTAAATAATGAATATAGCTACTTTATATCTTTCATTACCTTTAAATTAATTTATTTAGCACTTTTCTGCCTCAATAAAAAAAAAAGATCAAGTGGAATTATGCCACCCAGAGATTTCCACTATTGTCAGTTTGATTTATGGCCTTCCAGACTGAGGTATGAATGTGTAAGTGCATATACATAGCCACAATATATGGCTTATAATGTACCTAACTATTCATTTCAGTTAAGACATGATGTCTATCCATGATGAGGGAGTAACGCTCTCCACTGTAAATATATACAAACTCATTATTTGCTGCAGTTTACCTTATCTAACCAATCCTGTTTCTTAGGCATTTACGATGCCTTTTTTCCCCTTTTATGAACACCCTTGCTGTGAATATCCTTAGTCTGTATATCCTTGTTCACTTAGGTGTTATCGCTGTAGGAGTGGAATTGCTTGTTTCTGAGTATATGACCCTTATTGCTGTAAAATGTACTGGGGAGCCCCTTTGGAGGTATTTTGGTTTGGAATTTAGCCACAATAAATTTATTAAAATCTATTGAGATTTTTTCTCCCTTTACTTTATATTAAACACAGTATAAATGATAAGGTGGTTTTTTTTTTTTAAGTGATGAGAAATAAAACCTTTTGTTCTGAAGGGTGAGGTATTAAGCAGTGATGACTGTGTCAGTCTTATCCAATTTTAGATTTCATCTCAGAAAAACAAAGTTCTCTGAGCATTTGGCATTAATTAAGTTAGGTATAGAGAACATATCTCTCACTTAAATTAATGCCACTTGACATTCTAAATTCTTCTACTCTTAATCTTGTAATTGCCTCATTTTGCCCTGATTTATAAATTGTGAACTTGGATCCTTTATCCTACTGAAAACTCAATTGTAAAGGATCTGTTAATGAGAAGCAATAATTTTTTTTTCGGCTTTAATATACATTTGGATGTTATATACAACTGAAACTTCTAATTACTTCTTTTAAAGAACATTTTAGGATTTCATAATTTGAGTTTCAGCCTATGGAAAACATAAAATCTCAGAAGGTACCTTGGACGAACCTTAGGGATTTTCTGTAAGAGCGAAATTCTTGGACATTTTCACAGAGGCTCAAGCTTCCCCTGTACCTCCCCATGCTGTGGGCCTGAGTGAATACTTGTCTCCTCAAATTGCCAGCATCCGCTGGATCATGGAAAAAGCAAGAGAGTTCCAGAAAAACATCTATTTCTGCTTTATTGACTATGCCAAAGCCTTTGACTGTGTGCATAACAATAAACTGTGGAAAATTCTCAAAGAGATGGAAATACCAGACCACTTGACCTGCCTCTTGAGAAATCTCTATGCAGGCCAGGAAGGAACAGTTAGAACTGGACATGGAACAACAGACTGGTTCCAAATAGGAAAAAGAGTATGTCAAGGCTGTATATTGTCACCCTGCTTATTTAACTTCTATGCAGAGTACATCATGAGAAACGCTGGACTGGAAGAAACACAAGCTGGAATCAAGATTGCTGGGAGAAATATCAATAACCTCAGATATGCGGATGACACCACCCTTACGGCCGAAAGTGAAGAGGAGCTAAAAAGTCCTTTGATGGTGCTCGCTTCGGCAGCACATATACTAAAATTGGAACGATACAGAGAAGATTAGCATGGCCCCTGCGCAAGGATGACACGCAAATTCGTGAAGCGTTCCATATTTTTGCTCAATTCCAGAAAAATAAACGACCCAATCAAAAAATGGGCCAAAGAACTAAATAGACATTTCTCCAAAGAAGACATACGGATGGCTAACAAACACATGAAAAGATGCTCAACGTCACTCATTATCAGAGAAATGCAAATCAAGACCACAATGAGATACCACTTCACACCAGTCAGAACGGCTGCGATCCAAAAGTCTGCAAGCAATAAATGCTGGAGAGGGTGTGGAGAAAAGGGAACCCTTTTACACTGTTGGTGGGAATGCAAACTAGTACAGCCACTATGGAGAACAGTGTGGAGATTCCTTAAGAAATTGCAAATAGAACTGCCTTATGACCCAGCAATCCCANAGGTCCATCTAGTCAATGCTATGGTTTTTCCTGTGGTCATGGATGGATGTGACAGCTGGACTGTGAAGAAGGCTGAGCACTGAAGAATTGATGCTTTTGAACTGTGGTGTTGGAGAAGACTCTTGAGAGTCCCTTGGACTGCAAGGAGATCCAACCAGTCCATTCTGAAGGTGATCAGCCGGGGGATTTCTTTGGAAGGAATGATGTTAAAGCTGAAACTCTAGTACTTTGGCCACCTTATGAGAAGAGTTGACTCATTGGAAGAGACTCTGATGCTGGGAGGGATTGAGGGCAGGAGGAGAAGGGGACGACCGAGGATGAGTTGGCTGGATGGCACCACGGACTCGATGGACGTGAGTCTGAGTGAACTCCGGGAGATGGTGATGAACAGGGAGGCCTGGCATGCTGTTATTCAGGGGGTCGCAAAGAGTCAGACACGACTGAGTGACTGAACTGAACTGAACACAATAGTGCCTGGGGATGGATTACTATAAATTTTTTTTTTCTTTAAGATAAAAGATATATCTAAACAAAAGAGCAAGAGAACAGCTTAATCTTCAGTTTCTTCTGCCATGCTGGATCACCATGAGGTTAATGCAGACCATCATAGAAAGCTACAGGTCCTTGTATGTCATCCTAGATTATGTCTGTAACTACATTTTCCAGGTTCCATTCAAGTTTCTCTGCCTCTTCCATCTATGGGTGGCACTGGTTTCCTGTGGTTTCCAGCCCTGGCAGACTTCGCCATTCCTTGATAGTTTCTCTCAACTCTGCTCACATATTGTAAATAATTCAGTTTTGCAAATTTTCTTTTAAATTAACACAATTTTGAGTGTACTATCCCCATTTTGCTAGGGTTTTGATTGCTTAAAGAAGATTTATAGCCCACATTTTTTCCTTAAACTGTATTATCTCTATTTGAACATGTGTATAAAAAGGATAATTTCCTAGGTTACTCTAATATTGTACAATTAATTCAAGTAGAATCATTAACTAAGTGCATAAGAAATTGAGGAAATATGCATAATACTATCAGTAAATCATTGAAAAGAGATTTAATGAGCAAATTATTTCAAATTTTCAAGGGATAGAATAATCTCTATGTTATTTAAATTTTCCAGGGTAAAGAGACAGAAAAAAATGCTTCTCTGGTATACCTTGTTTCATGTTACTCAGTTCAGTTCAGTTCAGTCGCTCAGTCGTGTCCAACTCTTTGCGACCCCATGAATCGCAGCATGCCAGGCCTCCCTGTCCATCACTATCTCCCGGAGTTCACTTAGACTCATGTCCATCAAGTCCATGATGCCATCCAGCCATCTCATCCTTGGTCGTCCCCTTCTCCTCCCGCCCCCAATCCCTCCCAGCATCAGAGTCTTTTCCAATGAGTCAACACTTCACATGAGGTGGCCAAAGTACTGAAGTTTCAGC
>SJYX01020323.1:164264-177459 GCA_006410675.1 Oreotragus oreotragus
TTAGCATCATTCCTTCCAAAGAAATCCCAGGGTTGATCTCCTTCAGAATGGACTGGTTGGATCTCCTTGCAGTCCAAGGGACTCTCAAGAGTCTTCTCCAACACCACAGTTCAAAAGCATCGATTCTTCGGTGCTCAGCTTTCTTCACAGTCCAACTCTCACATCCATCCATGACCACAGGAAAAACCATAGCCTTGACTAGGCGGACCTTAGTTGGCAAAGTAATGTCTCTGCTTTTGAATATACTATCCAGGTTGGTCATAACTTTTCTTCCAAGGAGTAAGCGTCTTCTAATTTCATGGCTGCAGTCACCATCTGCAGTGATTTTGAGGCCAGAAAAATTAAGTCAGCCACTGTTTCCACTGTTTCCCCATCTATTTCCCATGAAGTGATCGGACCGGATGACATGATCTTCGTTTTCTGAATGTTGAGCTTTAAGCCAACTTTTTCACTCTCCTCCTTCACTTTCATCAAGAGGCTTTTTTACCTCCTCTTCACTTTCTACCATAAGGGTGGTGTCATCTGCATATCTGAGGTTATTGATATTTCTCCCGGCAATCTTGATTCCAGCTTGTGTTTCTGCCAGTCCAGCGTTTCTCATGATGTACTCTAATACGAGGGTTAGGAGAATATATTTCCTCAACAATTTAGGGACCATGCCCCTCAACAGTAGAAAGTAGTTATGGAATGAAAACGATGCCCCTTTCCCTTGGCAACATAATTCTCCTAAAAGAAAAGGGGTGAATGAGAGAGTCAATTCCTAGGCAGATTGATAAGAAGTCTGCAGTCCCCAAGGAGGAGAAAGGGGTCTGGGGCTCTCAAAGCAAAGATAATGATCTGGAATTCTCAAGGAGGAAGAAAGGACAGACATCTTTTTTTCTCTACATTCCTGTCTTAGTCACATAAAACACTTTTTTTCCCCCAATCAGGCCTGGAACTGATGATTACACAACAAACAACTCAGTTTAAACTCTGTACTAGGGATTATATAACAACAATGTATCCTGCTTGAGCATAGTTTCTCCTTCCTGAAAACCTTCTGGCTAATACTGTTATCTTAAAATGTAAATTATGGGAGTAGGTCTAGTAAGATCTTTACAACCTTGAGACATTCTTATGATTAATTGTAATAACTAAGTATACAACTACCTTACTAACACTAGCAAGGGGGTACCCACCATCCACCTGCTGATGTCTATGTCAGAAGCTTTCTCTATCCTTTTTCTTACTTTAATAAAATTCTGCTACACAAAGTTCTTGAGTGATCAAGCCTGGTCCCTGGTCCTGAAGCTAAATCTTCTTCTTTGGAGATCATGAATCCAACATCATTCACCATAAGCTATCAAAAGGCCACCCCAAACATAGCAATCTAAACAAAATGAAAAGTCACAGAAATATTCAGCAGGTAAAGGAACAAAATATGTGCCCACCAAAACAAACAAAAGAGGAGGAGATAGGGAGTCTACCTGAAAACGAATAAAGATGATCTAAAATTTTGAAAACAAAAAGGCCACCCCAAACATAGCAATCTAAACAAAATGAAAAGTCACAGAAATATTCAGCAGGTAAAGGAACAAAATATGTGCCCACCAAAACAAACAAAAGAGGAGGAGATAGGGAGTCTACCTGAAAACGAATAAAGATGATCTAAAATTTTGAAAACAGAATGGAGTTACAGATAAATAGACTAGAGATAAGGATTGAGAAGATACAGGATATGTTTAACAAGGACCTAGAAGAAATTAGAAAAAGAATCAATCAATAATGAATAATTCAATAGCTGAGACCAAAATCACTCTAGAGGGAACCAACAGTAGAATAACTGAGGCAAAAGAGAGGATAAGTGAGGTAGAAGATAGAATGATGGAAATAAAGGAAACAGAGAGGAAAAAAAGGAAAAAGAATGAAAAGAAATGAGAACAATCTCAGGAGACCTCCGGGACAATGTCAAATGCCGCAACATTCGAATCATAGGAGTTCCAGAAGAAGAAAACAAAAAAGGGGTGATGAGAAAATACTTAAGAAGATAATAGTTGAAAATGTCCTTAAAATGGGGAAGGAAATAGCCACCTAAGTCGAAGAAAGGCAGAGTCCCAAACAAGATAAATCCAAGGCAAAACACCCCAAGTCACATATTAATTAAATTAATGAATATCAACCACAAAGAGCAAATATTGAAAGCAGCAAGGGAAAAGCAACAAATAGCACACAAGGGGATTCCCACAAGGATAACAGCTGATGGTTCAATAGAAACTCTTCAGGCCAGAAGTCAATGGCAGGACACACTTAAAGGGATTAAAAAAAAACCCTACAACCCAGATTATTATACCCACCAAGGATTTCATTCAAACATGAAGGATAAATCAAAAGCTTTACAGACAAACAAAAGCTGAAAAAATTCAGCACCACCAAACCAGCTCTTCAACAAATGCTAAAGGATCTTCTCTAGAGAGCAAACACAGAAAAGGTTTATAAACTCAAACCCAAAACAACAAAGCAAAGAGCAATGAGATCATCAGTTCAGTTCAGTTCAGTTGCTCAGTCATGTCCGACTCTTTGCAACCCCATGAATCGCAGAACGCCAGGCCTCNGAGGAAACCAGAATAGAAAGAGACACATGTACCCCAATGTTCATTGCAGCACTGTTTATAATAGCCAGGACATGGAAACAACCTAGATGTCCATCAGCGGATGAATGGATAAGAAAGCTGTGGTATATATACACAATGGAGTATTACTCAGCCATTAAAAAGAATACATTTGAATCAGTTCTAATAAGATGGATGAAACTGGAACCAATTATACAGAGTGAAGTAAGCCAGAAAGAAAAACACCAATACAGTATACTAACACATATATATGGAATTTAGAAAGATGGTAATGAGGACCCTGCATGCAAGACAGCAAAAAAGATACAGATGTGTAGAGCGGACTTATGGACTCTGAGGGAGAAGGAGAGGGAGAGGGAGAGGGAGGGATGATTTGGGAGAATAGCATTGAAATATGTATACTATCATATAAGAAATGAATTGCCAGTCTATGTTCAATGCAGGATGCAGGATGCTTGGGGCTGGTGTATGGGGATGATCTGGAGGGAAGATGTGGGGTGGGAGGTGGGAGGGGGGTTCATGTTTGGGAGTTCGTGTAAAAAAATAAATAAATACAAAAAAAAAAAGTCCTTTGATGAAAGTGAAAGAGGAGAGCGAAAAAGTTGGCTTAAAGCTCAACATTCAGAAAACGAAAATCATGGCATCCGGTCCCATCACTTCATGGGAATTAGATGGGGAAACAGTGGAAACAGTGTCAGAGTTTATTTTTTTGGGCTCCGAAATCACTGCAGATGGTGATTGCCGCCATGAAATTAAAAGACGTTTACCCCTTAGAAGAAAAGTTAAGAGCAACCTAGATAGTATATTCAAAAGCAGAGACATTACTTTGCCGACTAAGGTCCATCTAGTCAAGTCTATGGTTTTTCCTGTGGTCATGTATGGATGTGAGAGTTGGACTGTGAAGAAGGCTGAGCGCCGAAGAATTGATGCTTTTGAACTGTGATGTTGGAGAAGACTCTTGAGAGTCCCTTGGACTGCAAGGAGGTCCAACCAGTCCATTCTGAAGGAGATCAACCCTGGGATTTCTTTGGAAGGAATGATGCTAAAGCTGAAAGTCCAGTAGTTTGGCCACCTCATGCGAAGAGTTGACTCATTGGAAAATACTCTGATGCTTGGAGGGATTGGCGGAAGGAGAAGAAGGGGACAACAGAGGATGAGATGGCTGATTTGGCCACCTCATGCGAAGAGTTGACTCATTGGAAAATACTCTGATGCTTGGAGGGATTGGCGGAAGGAGAAGAAGGGGACAACAGAGGATGAGATGGCTGAATGGCGTCACTGACTCGATGGACGTGAGTCTGAGTGAACTCCAGGAGATGGTGATGGACAGGGAGGCCTGGCGTCCTGCGATTCATGGGGTCGCAAAGAGTCGGACACGACTGAACGACTGAAGTGAACTGAACTGAACTGAGGCCCAAGCTGAATCACACCAGACCCTCTGAGGCTCAGGCTCCTCCCACCAACTTTTGGCAAACTTTAAACAGTAAGGGAAAGAGATGGAAGACAGAGGAAGCCTGCAGATAAATCTCTTGCTCTGCTTTTCTGCCCCTTCTCATCCTTTCCTCCTCCCACATGGCCTGTTCCTAGACACAGTGATACCTGTGGCCTCTCTGGAGACATCCATTCTCCAGAGAGAATGCCAGCCATCCAGCTGAAGCACTGGCCACCTTGGCAGCTGCCACTTTGGATTCCTTTCCCTCATGCCTACCTTGCTGCCCTGTTCCTCTCACCCTGGCTACCCTGATATTCTACCCTCAGATACAAAATACACTTCACATATGTTTTTTAAAATATGCTCTTGTTTTTAAGAGAAGCCAGTCGAAGATGTTTTGAAAGCATAAAATGTCACCATTATTTTGTGTAAATATTTATTAAGTTACTAGATAATTTCTACAGACACAAGCTTTTATTCTTGATTAGGTGACTCAATATTTTACCTCTGATATACAAAAATAGCCTTTAAAATTACATATGTATGAAATTTATATTACTGTGTATTGATTATATTATTGATTTTGTACTATTCATTACAAATAGTGTATACTGCAAATATAATTAATTGTATAGCAATGTATATATTAATCATCTTAATGAAAAGTAGACTTGTGATTTTGAAGTGGTGTAACCTGATAATATTATTTTTTGACTTTATCAGAAAGAAAAGCACAAAGAGAAAGGAAAAGTAAAAAAATAATAACCCCCTGGTCTTTCCTTACCCCATTCACTCTCACCAAGGTCTGTTCAATTGGTTGATGATTTTTTTTTTTTTTTAAATTCGATGGGTCATTCTCCTTTCCCTTCCTCCAGTTGTTCTTAATAGAGAGCTATCCTTTAATTTTAGCCATTGGTTCTTTGAGAAAATGGAGATTTGATTCTATTACTTAAGATAAAACAGAGAAAGTGTATATAAAATGTCTAGCATAATGGCTGGCTAGACTGTAATGTGGCTGGCCCTCTAGAGTAGAGCTGAGGCCACCCTGATTGCATAATTCTCTCTCTTCCCATTCCTGCCATTATGAGAAGAGAAAGATCCAGACAAAACAGAAGCTTTAGTGCAGCTTCTTGACAGTCAGATTTTTGCCCTGAGCATCAAAAGAAGTTATTTTAGTTATCATTGATTTTAATGCCACCAAGTTTTAAGTCTCTGCTCTATAATAATGCTAAGTCTTTTAGTTAGCATTTAGTAGCTATGAAAAGTTACTGTTGAAGTCAGATTTTCTTCTCACATGTCATTTATTTTCCATGTGTTCTTTTACTTAATCTCAGTTAATCTAACTTTTTCTAGTTCTTAATTCTACTTAAAATTAATAACCGAATTGTTCTGAGTCCTAATTCTTTTCTAATAAAGAGTATACCTTGTTCTTGTAAAAGTCTTTATTTTTGACGTTGACTATCTCAAAGTATACTACTTGTTTTATTTTTGTTTATGTTATGCTCACCATGGGCTCTTTTTCAACTGTTCTTTAATTTTCTCCAATGTAAACTCTCTTCTTAACAGCTTATTTTTAGCACAAGGTGAACTTTACTCTTAACTGCTATAGTTATCTTAATTCTTTACCATCCAAATGGGTTGGGTCACTCAGGTGACATCCATTGTGAGTTTTTGTCTGTTTTTAAAATCACTGTTCTGGTATTGTTAGTAAAAGTTCATTTGATCAATTTGGTTATTAATCCTTAGAATGGATAAAGTATTTTCTGTCTTCTCAACCTGTATGCTCTACCCCCAACCCATTTGGTATGAGATATTTATTTTTAGTTGGTAGGGAGAAGTAACTCTCAACTGAAATTCTCTAAAATCAACAGTTGGGAAAAATGAGGCACTCGATAAGGTTCATTGAGAAGGTTTATTTTCCTTGAGATAGTCTCCATTGTACATAGCACATCAGTTTTCTCAAGCAGAGGATGTTCTTGACATTTTACCAAACTGTCACAACTCCTCAAGATTGCTCTGGGAATTTAAATAGGTTTATCTAAATCCATCTATTTACTATTTAAAGAGGAGAATGTTTCAACACATTTGTGAATGGAAAACACTTCTTAAAACTGTTCGATTCTAGAATCAGGAAAATTTACTGTCTACCTTTTTCCTCTGAAAAATTTACAGATTATTTAGTAGAACACACTCACTCCAATATTATTGCCTGGGAAATCCCATGGAGCCTGACGGGCTACAGTTCACAGAGTTGCAAAGAGTTGAATATGACTGAGTCACTAAATAACAACTTGAAATGCTTTGGTGTTTTGCTTTGTACAAACCGTATCCTAGCATAGTTTGTTTCTTCCTTCAAAGAGAGTCTCTGGGTTATGAATGAACAATGTCTCTGTGTATTCAGTGAATGTGTCATGAAAACAAGACTTGATCTGTGATTTTCTTGAATTTTGTTCTCTGCTATTCTGTTGATTGGTAAATAATCGGGTTATTTATAGTTATAGTCACATGCACATACAACTTTGGTGTCAAAATAGCAAGGGAACACATTTTTCCTTTAGTTATTCATTTATTCGTTCTTTTGTGAGTTCCTCCACTTGCTTTTATACATCTGTTTGGCCATCTTTACATCTGTTCTCTTATCCATCCAAAACATGTGAATTAACACATCCAACATGCCAGGTGTGGTGTTAGGTTTTAGGGCTTGAGAGAGAAAAGTTATACCTCTTGTCTGAGGAGTTCACTTTATCACAGAAGGTGGTGGGAGAGACAGAACCAGAAGCAAACAAATTAAACCTTTTTAGTTCTCAGATATAACATGCACAGGTCTGTGCCTTTAATCATTTCAAGTATTGATCAATCTGTAATTTTCTGGGAGATGGTCTTATAGTAGGGAGTTGCTTACCTGTTGGTTAACTTTACCAGGTGCTTATGTTCAGCTGACTGCCCATCAGTATCATTACTGAATTGCTTGGTTTATTTTCTTTGTCATTGCCTTTAAAGTATTTCTCGTGTATGATATAAACTTTGTTTGAAAATTTACTATGTGTGATGATAATGAAGGCAAAGAGGGGGGAAAAAGGGTCATGGACAGAGAAGACAAATTTTACATAGAAATAATTTTTTGGCAGCTCATATTTATGACACCAAGAAGTCATCTATCTGTTCTGCAACAAATTAAGAAGAAGCTGACTTATACACCTGATTTTCTCAGTGTTCCAATCATTAATTTTTTTTAATGATTTCATCATACAAGGAAGATTAAGTGGATATAGTGAACATTAAACCAGTGCTTACTTTGGTCCAAAAACTTTGCTAAATCATTTTAAGATATGACTTTATCTCTTCTGTAAATAATTATGAGGGGTAAATTGTAATCACTAGTTTCATTTTACAAATTAGGAAATTGAGGGTCAAAGGTTTAGAAGTTTGCCCAGTGTCAAACCATGGTAGTTTATATGGAATGGACATTTGAACACTGACCCTTGGAATTTAGGTGCTGTCTCCTCACTCTTTCTAGAGTTGTCATCTCAGATCTAGGGTTTCACCCTGAGACTCTCAAGTGTCTAAAGAAGGGGTTTTCAAAATTGAGACCATTGACACTTTGGATTGGGTAATCCTTTGTTGTGGGGGTGTTGCTGTGCTTTGTAAGGTGTTTAGTAATATCCCTAGCTTCTACTCCTAGAATTTAGTAGCATCCCTCAGTTGAGACCACCAAAAATGTGTCTAGACATTGTCAGATATCCTCCGAGGGACTGAATCACCATGAGTTTAGAACCACTGTCACTATTAGGTTATATTTTGCTGTGGTATATACTGAAGGAAATCTTAATTAATGGTTTTGGACACTTAGGAAAAAATGTTACTGCAGTGGTAATATCTGAAGCTTCATTTCTACCTGGGGTTAGCCAAAGTGCAGAATTAGAGGGCACAGTCTCCAAGAGTGTCTTTAATTCTGACACCAACTTCCAAGTTTTGGGATTTCCAGAAACTACTCTCAGATTTGTTGGTTTGCTAAGAGGACTTGTAGATCTCACTGAAAGGTGTTAGGCATACAGGGAAAGGATATGGATTAAAAGCAGGCAAAAAAGGCATGAATAAAGCAGAGTTTGGGAGGGTTCCATATATGAAATTCCTTGTCATTTCCCTGTAGAGTCAGCACACATTACCATCCCAGCATTAATATGGGATGATGGCCTCAGTTTGGCGGTCAGCATTTTTACTGAAGCTCCATTGTGTAGGCTTAGTTAGTTAGTTGTTTGGTTGCCCATGTGATTGGTCTCAGCTTCTGTGTGACCCAGATCCCCGACACTGAATCTTATTGTTGGTTTTTTCTGGCATGGCCAGCCCTTATTCTAAGACAATCCTAACAACCTGCCTCCTGAACAAAGACACTCCATCAGATATGACATAGATTACTTCCTGGAAGCTGAAGACAAAACACAGACCACTCTTTGGGCAAAGCCAAACTTAACAACAGAACCCCTGAGAAAATGATGGCATGTACTCTTGTTGTTGGATGGCATGTATTCTCAGCCATTAGCAATTTTGCGATAGAGTGAATGGCAGGCGTTTTGGTTTACTAGATCTGCCATGTTAAAATGCTGTTGCCTGGGTGGCTTAAACAAAAGCAATTTATTTCTCACAGTTTTGGAGGCTAGAAGTGTAAGTAAGAGTGAAGTGTTGACAAAGTTGATTTCATTCTGAGGCTTCTCTCTGAAGCTTACAGAAGGTCACCTTCTTACTATATTCTCATTCAGTCTTGTCTCTGTGCCCACCCATCCATGGTGTCTTGTTTTTATAAGGATACTAATCGTAATGAATCAGGGCTCTACTCTCATGGCTTCATTTTAACTTAATCACCTCTTGAAAAGCCTTATTTCTAAAAATGGTTGTTTTCTGTGGGACTGTGGTTGGAACTTTAACATATAAATTTTGCCAGGGACACAGTTCAGCCTCTGACTTTCTGTCCTCTAGCCTTCCACACTCCCAAATTCATGGCCTTCTTTCATGTAAAAGATATATCCCATCAACCCCAAATGTATCAACTCATTCTAGCATAAACGCTAAGACCAAGAGTTCATTTAAGTATCTGTATCAGCCATGAGTGAGACTCTTCAGTATGAGTTATCTTGAGGCAAAATTCCTGACTCTGAACCTTTGAAACCAGGCAAGTTATCTTCTTCCAAAACACTATGGTACTACAGGCATAGGCTAGAAGTTCCCATTCCAAAGGGAGAAGTTGGAATGAAGAAAGAGATCATGGTTCCGAGCAAATTCAAAACCTAACGGGAAATTCTGTTAGTTTTTAATGGTCAAGAATAATCTTCTTTGTTTTGATGATGCCCGGTCCTCTGAGCCCACTGGAGTGGCAACCCTGCCTTCTGAATTTACGGGGGCAGTCTTGTTGCTCTCTCATGGGTGGGCAAAAGCTTTGCCCCAACAACTCCTGGCTAAAGTAAATATGATTAGATATGAAAAATACTGAGTTTTCCTTGATCCTTATATGCTTAAAAGCTGCAGTCAAGATGAGTAGGTAAGCATCTTAACAGACAGTTGTAACAAATTAATAGCAAGTTCCATGAGTTCCAGAGAGATTTTGTATTAAGGGTTAAAAATTGCTCATCTAGGATATCCTTAGGAATATTTTGAGATTTTTATTAACCTCATTTCTTATAAGAAATTATTGAACTAATGAATCATGAAAGGAGATAATTAATGAATTTGCTTTAGTAACTTTCTGGATAATTTCTGGATCCCATGTAGGTTTAGGGATCATATTTGGAAAAATTTGATAGTCTGGTCATCACTTCTAAATATATTTCTAATATAGTTTTAACTTCCATAATCTTTGTTTAGATTTAGAAATGTTGTCCCTAAATAGCTCTGAGTTTGATCTGAGTGCTTTCAATATTTATTTTTAAAAGCTTGCTACTCTTCAAAGAAAGAGACCAGATAATTTTAAGGATTAACACTTTGCATTCAGAAAATATTTGTGATATTTCCTTAGAAAAGAAGTTACTTTTCCCCTCAAAAACTTGCCCATGAATGTTTATAGCACCGTATTCATAATTGCCAAAACTTAGAAGTGGCCAGGATATGCTTCAGTAGATGAATGGATAAATAAACTGTAGAATATCAGACAACAGAATATTTTTTAGCCCTAAAAGGAAATGAGCTATCAAGCCATGAAAAGACATAGAAGAAACTTAAATGCATAGTACTAAATAAAAAAACTCAATCTGAAAATGCTATATACTACATGATTCCAACTGTATAATATTACGCTGCTGCTGCTGCTGCTAAGTTGCTTCAGTCGTGTCCAACTCTGTGCGACGCCATAGATGGCAGCCCACCAGGCTCCCTCGTCCCTGGGATTCTCCAGGCAAGAACACTGGAGTGGGTTGCCATTTCCTTCTCCAGTGCATGAAAGTGGAAAGTGAAAGTGAAGTCGCGACCCCATGGACTGCAGCCTACCAGGCTCCTCTGTCCATGGGATTTTCCAGCCAAGAGTACTGGAGTGGGTTGCAATTGCCTTCTCTGGTATGACATTATGGGAAAGGCACAATTTTGGAGACAAAAGATTAGTGGTTGCCAGGGTCTAGCAGGGAGGGAAGCGTGATCAGATGGAATACAAAGGATTTTTAGGGTGATGAAACTATTTTGTATGATACTATGATGATGGAAACATTTGTCCAAACCCACTGGATATATCCAATACCAACAATAAACTCTAATATAAACTATGGACTTGGAATGATTATGATGTTTCTCTTGATTGGGTTTATCAGTTTCTGGTTGGGAGTGTTGATAACACTGAGGCTGTGTATGTGTAAGGACAGGAAGTATATGGGAAGTCTCTGTACCTTCTGGCCAGTTTTACCGTGAACCTAAAACTGCTCTAAAAAAATATATATAGTTTAAAAAAAGAGAGAGAAGAGAAAGAAGTCACTTAGGCTTTCTGTAAGACCAAAATGGAAAGCATTTTTTTCTCACATTTTCTCTCATTTGCCTCTTTTTCTGTTGCTATGGAATCTCAGGCTTACATTTGGAGCAAAGAATCATATTGATTTTTAGACTTTATTTTTCATTCTTTACTACTTTAAATTTTATTTGATGTTTTTCCTTCAGAGTAGTAGCTGGCTGTGTTCCACCATTTGTTGAAAAGCTATGTCCAGCCCTTTTTTTCTCATTTGAGGGATCCGTTTGGATTCTGCTTACTCTGTTGCCTTTTGTGTAACATAAATACCATTTTCTTTAACATATTTAAGCCCAGCAGTGATTTTTTTCCCCTCAAATTAAAAAATGTTCAGCGACTCTGGTACAGATTCTTTTGCGGCCACAGTCTCTGTCTCAGGTACAGTAGTCACGGGAGGCTGGCCTCTATGGTGCCTGTGCTTTGCATTTTAATGGACTTTGAATTGTGCCTTCTATTCGTGAAAGTGCTAATCACCTCTCATCTTTCTTCTGTGCTGAGGTGGCTAATAGTGTTGTCATTATCATCTTTTCTTTTCTCCTTTTCACTTTGTGGTGTTACATCAATTGAATTAACTTGCCTGAGCAATAGTTCCGAAAGCATTTTCTCAAGAACAGAAAGACAGATTTACTTTGTGTATAAATAAAGAAGATGGTTTATGCTAGGGGAATAAAGAATTTCTTAATAAAACATTGCCCCTCCTCTACTTTGGTTCAACTGGGAAAAAAATCAATTTTAGGTTCTTCAAGTGCAAAGAAAGATCAAAAGAAAATACTGACAGTCTCAACAGAGGGCAAGCTGGGATGCTCGATTTGAGTCCCATCTCTCTTGGTGGACTTTAAGCAAACTCTTTCCAAATGGAATAAATTAAAAAGAGACTAGAATTTCCTTCTCTGGGAATGGGAATAAAGAGTGATATGAACACAAAGATTGTCAAAATATTTTTGGATTACTCTTTCAGTCTTGAAACTCTTGACAAAAGAAGCATAGTTCTGTCTTAGTAAAATGCAGTACTACCTTATATTTAAAAGTATAATTTCATTGATATTTGTTCCTCCTATCAGGAAGATGTTAAACATATTTCAGTTATGCGGCATTAAAAATGAAGAGTGTAAGAAATTCATAATTATAAATGTAATCATTAATCTTTAAAATCCTAGATAATTGTATCTTTCAAATTTCTTAAAAATTCATTGTATTTGCTATGAAGAGAATCATAGTGGCTCATTTGTGTATGTGTTTTTAATGTATACAGTTTAATTAAATGTAGAAAAAGTATAATAGTGGATGACTGTGGAAAAAGTGTTACTTTGCAGAAATCTAGTATATTTATCTGTTAGGGACATGCACTTTTTACTTTAAAAAAGTACATTATTTTCAGAATTTCTGTAAGTAATGCTTGGTCCTGGTAGAAAAACTTTGAAACAAAAGAGAATTATAAGGAAGGAAGTAGGACTTATTCATTTATCTTATGCGCTGAGAGATAGTAATTTAGTTGGTCCCTTTTGTTTTTCTGAATGCAAGTATATACATATATTAACTATTTTCAAATATCCTTGCTTCAGAAAATTTGATCATAGTTTATGTAAATTGTTCAGTTCAGTTCAGTCGCTCAGTCGTGTCCGACTCTTTGCAACCCCATGAATCACAGCACACCAGGCCTCCCTGTCTACCACCAACTCCCACAGTTCACTCAGACTCACGTCCTTTGAGTCAGTGATGCCATCCAGCCATCTCATCCTCGGTCGTCCCCTTTTCCTCCTGCCCCCAATCCCTCCCAGCATCAGAGTCTTTTCCAACGAGTCAACTTTTCGCATGAAGTGGCCAAAGTATTGGACTTTCTGCTTTAGCATCATTCCTTCCAAAGAAATCCGAGGGTTGATCTCTTTCAGAATGGACTGATTGGATCTCCTTGCAGTCCAAGGGACTCTCAGGAGTCTTCTCCAACACCACAGTTCAAAAGCATCAATTCTTCGGCGCTCAGCTTTCTTCACAATCCAATTCTCACATCCATACATGACTACTGGAAAATCCATAGCCTTGACTAGACAGACCTTAGTCGGCAAAGTAATGTCTCTGCTTTTGAATATACTATCCAGGTTGGTCATAACTTTTCTTCCAAGGAGTAAGCGTCTTCTAATTTCATGGCTGCAGTCACCATCTGCAGTGATTTTGGAGCCC
>SJYX01020323.1:178590-203303 GCA_006410675.1 Oreotragus oreotragus
TCTCACATCCATACATGACTACTGGAAAATCCATAGCCTTGACTAGACAGACCTTAGTCGGCAAAGTAATGTCTCTGCTTTTGAATATGCTATCTAGGTTGGTCGTAACTTTCCTTCTAAGGAGTAAGCGTCTTTTAATTTCATGGCTGCAGTCACCATCCGCAGTGATTTGGGAGCCCCAAAAAATAAAGTCTGACACTGTTTCCACTGTTTCCCCATCTATTTCCCATGAAGTGATGGGACCAGATGCCATGATCTTCGTTTTCTGAATGTTGAGCTTTAAGCCAACTTTTTCACTCTCCTCTTTCACTTTCATCAAGAGGCTTTTTAGTTCCTCTTCACTTTCTGCCATAAGGGTGGTGTCATCTGCATGTCTGAGGTTATTGATATTTCTCCTGGCAATCTTGATTCCAGCTGTGTTTCTTCCAGTCTAGTGTTTCTCATGATGTACTCTGCATAGAAGTTAAATAAGCAGGGTGACAATATATAGCTTTGATGTACTCCTTTTCCTATTTGGAACCAGTTTGTTGTTCCATGTCCAGTTCTAACTGTTGCTTCCTGGGCTGCATAGAGATTTCTCAAGAGACAGGTCAGGTGGTCTGGTATTCCCATCTCTTTGAGAATTTTCCACAGTTTATTGTGATCCACACAGTCAAAGGCTTTGGCATAGTCAATACAGCAGAAATAGACGTTTCTCTGGAACACTCTTGCTTTGTTGATGATCCAGCATATGCTGGCAATTGGATCTCTGGTTCCCCTGCCTTTTCTAAAACCAGCTTGAACATCAGGAAGTTCACGGTTCACGTATTGCTGAAGCCTAGCTTGGAGAATTTTGAGCATTACTTTACTAGCATATGAGATGAGGGCAATTGTGTGGTAGTTTGAGCATTCTTTGGCATTGCCTTTCTTTGGGATTGGAATGAAAACTGACCTTTTCCAGTCCTTTGGTCACTGCTGAGTTTTCCAAATTTGCTGGCATATGTAAATTGTAGTCTTTATTAACATGAAAGTGAAAGTGAAGTTGCTCACTTTTTGCGACCCCATGGACTGTAGCCTATCACGCTCCTCTGTCCATGGGATTTTCCAGGCAAGAGTACTAGAGTGGGTTGCCACTTCCCTCTCCAGAGGATCTTCCCGACCCAGGGATCGAACCCAGGTCTCCCATATTGTAAGCAGATGCTTTACCATCTGAGCCGCTAGGGAAGTCCTGTATATTAACATAGTATAATAGAAATGTCTCTTGTTAAACAGTTCCCCTGAGTGTAATTGTAATAATTATAATAAAGTCCATCAGTTGATAAATTAGAATTTTTTAAACCATTTTCCTCCTATAGCATTTTCAGATTGATTTCTCTAAATTGACTCTCAATTTATTGTCTGAGGGGTAAAGACATAACTTCATAAGGTCAGGGACCATTGGAATGTTCACCATCTTCAGAGAATCAAAAAATTCATTAAAGAGGTTTATAAGCTGCCTGACGCTGGAGCATCTTCCTGCAAATGCTTGTTTTAAGTTGAAAATCTTGTCTTGAGTGGACAGCCTTCCAGCAGGCTGGGCTCTCTCTGACTGAAGGAGCCGAGGTTGTCACCACAGTAATTGGAATAGAGTACACCTCAGTAAAGCAAAGATAAGAGAAAGGAATGGTTTTCAGACAGTTGAGGTGGACAAGAATTTTATAGCATTTCCGGTTTAAGCAGTGAATATGTTTTGTGGAACCATGGAGAACATTGAGTGATAGCTGCCTTGTAGGGTTTCATTCTCCCTCTGTCACACGTGCATTCAGCAGACCTGTATCGAGTGACTGAAGCATGCCAGGCACTGGAGAAGGTTCTGGTGACATTCCACGAATGAGGCATTGTCTCTGCACCCAAGGAGCTCCCAGTTTACAGAAGGTGACATAACTTTAGTACAATGGGAGAAGTACATAGTAGAAGTATAGATAAGTTATTGTGGGAAGGTGGAGGATTACACACCTTAAGAAGCAATTGGAAAGACTAATCTGGGGCAGTGGAATTTCTCATGCTGATGAATTATGAAGAGTATCTTTTTGTATACCAGTCTTAAATGGTTTGGACTTGAGCCAGCAACCAGTGATACATGTTACATTTTTAGAAACATGGCGAATTTGTATTTTAATAACTAATATTGGATTACAGAGTTGGATGTAAGACTGAAATCATAAAATACCTGGCTTTCACATGGATACCCCCCAAGGGATCCTGTGATGACTATTAAAAAGAAAATTATTCAGTATTCAGTAGAATTTTTATTGCTAACCCTTCATAAAATCAGAAAATATTAAAGAATGTCTATGTCTTTATCAAATAGTTTGTGAAATTATTTTTGGAATGAACCACTGCCCACCATTGAATTTAGGACATGAGCACAGTGAAAGCAATGACCTTTTTTATTATATTTACTTCACTATCCCCAGCACCCAGCATAGTACCTGGCACATAACACATATTTAATAAGGCAGTAATGTCACTTTCTGTTTAAGATAATTTTGAGTGATTCTGTTAGGTTCCATTATTTTGATTTTCCTATGCCACAGTTTGAAAATCTAATGCATGTTCATTATTAAGAAAAAACCCTGTGGGAAGTACTATAATATAAGATATATTTTACAAAGGAAAAATGTTGCTCTAAGATTACAAATAGCAGTATATGTTTCTTTCAATGATTATTTTTTTAAAAATTGTTACACTTTCCTACTGGAGTACCAGGATTTGAAGCTCTGACTGTTTTGTGCAGTTTCTGAACCTGATAGTTGAGACAGGGATGTAAAGGGCCCACAAGAGAAGATTTCCTTTAGGAATTGCTATTCATTATGGTGAATATAGAGATTATGATTGTGGTGTTTGGTTTCTTCCCAGTTTCACTAATACAACCTGCCACGCCAACTTACTCCTTCCTTATTTTGGCAGACTTCTTTGTAGGTTGCAGAAACTCTAAATCAAGTTCCAATATGAAATATATACTGGAGTAAATACTAGCAGGAAAAAAAAAACAACAAAAAACAGTGAGCCCTTTAAATCAACTCAACACAGTGTCTATGCTGGAATTTCAACCTTTAGATATAATGTTCCAAGAAGAAATCTGTCCAGAGACTGTTTACTTCTGATGCTGGCAGTGTGCTCTGTTTACAGAAAGGAAAAACATGTGAGGTTGGTCAGGTTACATTGACATGACAGATATGCTGTTTTTCTAGTAGGAAATATTTTTATAATCTTAAAGTTTTCATCTTCTTATTTTTCCCTTTATCACTTCACACATATTAATTGACAAAAGAAAACTTCAGGGACAACTAGTACTTTCTTTTCTAGCATCTGCTAGTAGTTGAAAATGCATGTTGCCTAAGTACTTCTGTCAGGCCTGGTCAGCCTGAAAGATAGAGTATTATACATTCTGTTCTGTACTTTGCCATTTTTCCCAGAACAATGACTTGAAGATCATTATATAAGGAACTCCTTTATTCTTTTCTGCCAGTTTGTAGTATTCCAGTTTATGGAAGTACCATATTTACTGAACCAAACTTCTTAGCCTAATAAGAATAATATTCATAGCAGTAATAGGAACCATCATCTGCTGAGCACTTAGCTTGTGCCAGGTGTTGTGACACTGGGACAGTTTATAAAAGTCAAGTGGTTTTCTTTTTTTTGACCATGTGGCTGGGCATGAGAGATGCTGTTAATATAATATGTTCCCTACCAGGGATTGAACCTGTGGACCTGTGTCCCCTACAGTGGAAGTATGGGTTCTCAACTGTGGACCACCATGGAATTCCCAAATCAGAGTATTTTAATTCTTCAGCCACCTTATAAGGTGAATGATGTTGACTTCATCTTACAAGCAAGGAAGTTGATGTTGAAAACGTTTGTGTAAATACTGCTTCCTTTATACATCTAATTGAAGTACTTGGGTTCTTTGGGTGTGCTTTAAAGGACAAGCATGGAAGAAAACCTCCAGTGCTGAAGATTATGCAGGGAGGAGTTTTCAGTGAAAATGTCTGTGCTCTGCTCGTCAGCTGTATGGGAGGGTACTGAAGGGGCAGGGTGGATTTAATGAGCAATGGCTTTTCATCCTCTTACTACATGTTCTTCTTACTGCAGAAAATGAAAAGGGAAATGGAGGCAGGGAGTAGGAACAGGACTAAAACCTTGGTGAAAATCACATGTTGGTCTCGCCTAGTCCTGAGGCTTATGTGATCTGAGTCTCCTGGATGACTGATAAATTGTGTGTGTGTGTGTGTGTGTGTGTGTGCTCTCAGTTGTGTTCCAACTCTTTGTGACCCCGTGAACTGTAGCCTGCCAGGCTCCTCTGTCCATGTAATTTTCTAGGCAAGAATACTGGAACGGGTTGCTATTTCGTACTCCAGGGAATCTTCCCCACCAGGGATTGAACCCATGTCCCTCTTGTGTCTCTTGCATTGTAAGGTGGATTCTTTACCACTGCACCACCTGGGAAGCCCAATAATTATAGGTTCAGTTCAGTTGCTCAGTCGTGTTCGACTCTGCAACCCCATGAACCGCAGCATGCCAGGCCTCCCTGTCCATCACCAGCTTCCGAGTCCACCCAAACCCATGTCCATTGGGTTGGTGATGCCATCCAACCATCTCATTCTCTGTCGTCCCCTTCTCCTCCTGCTCTCAATGTTTCCCACCATCAGGATCTTTTCAAATGAGTCAGCTCTTCGTATCAGGCGGCCAAAGTATTGGAGTTTCAGCTTCAACATCAGTCTTTCCAATGAACACCCAGGACTGATCTCCTTCAGAATGGACTGGTTGGATCTCCTTGCAGTCCAAGGGACTCTCAAGAGTCTTCTCCAACACCACAGTTCAAAAGCATCAATTCTTCGGCTTTTAGTTTTCTTTGTAGTCCAACTCTCACATCCATACATGACTACTGGAAAAACCATAGCCTTGACTAGACTGACCTTTGTTGACAAAGTAATGTCTCTGCTTTTTAATAATTACAGATATGACCTTCGAAAAGTGGAAAATTGGGTTTTGGAAACCTTTATAATGCGATAGCAGACTAGCAACCACTGGGTTTATTTACCCAAGTGTGTATCATGTGTATGTGCCTGCCTTTTAAAATGATAAAGAGAGGAGTATAGAAACCCAGGATGCACATGATAAATACAGTTATTTCATTTCATTGGAAGTTTGTAACATGAAACTCTAAGAATTTCGTGAGTTATTTCATGGAAATGGTGGGAATAGGGTGGAAAAAAGAGGGAAACTGAGACATTGAATATTGAGGGGGGAGGTGTTTGATCAAACTTGTTTTTTTTTTAATATTTATTTTTGGTTGAATATGAAAATACACTTAATCTTTCAAACTCATTTTGGTTTATATGGCTAGCAGAGCAGTTTGGATGCTGCAGCTGTTAAGCTTTGTGTTATTCTTTTGTCAGCCATGAGAAGATTTTTTAAAAATAGTTGTCAAGAACTTAATATTTGCTGAGTATGAAACACCACATAAAATATTGTCTTAACATTGACAGTGTCTAAAATTAATGCAAGGAAGCAAAAGATATCAAGGAACTGGCTTTATTTTCCTGGTGTTCATCAGTGTTCACAAACATAGGGGTGAATGGCTGTTGTGTTTAGTGGTTATTAACTTCTTATAACAAAAAATAAAAGGCATGATGCTTATAATTTTTGCTTATTATATTTGTAGGAGGCATTAAAAAAGATGCAAATAGCCTCTGGGAATAAGACAAACCAAATATAATATTAAATGACCGAGAAAGTTGTATCATTCCTTGTAGGAAAAAAAAAAAAGGTTAGCTATCAAAGAGAATTTTAAAAATATTCTCCAAGCATCTGGCAGGGTCAGAAGTCTCCCATCCTAGATGAGCAAAATATACAACTGTGTTAATGTTAATTTGCTGATTTTATGTTTGTGGTGCTATTTTTATATTCACTCCATGAGTGTAGGTGAGGGCAGAAGGGAAAAAAATGGGGCTAGGTGGGGAAAACTTGAGCCTTTTCTAGTATTAATAGTTATCACTGCCACCTAGGACATCTCAAGGTTGTTGAAAGCCTAGAAAATGGAGGTTTTGCTATTTAGTAACTTGAAAGAAGAGAAGAGTTTGTTATTCCAGGGATGTGAGAAGAGAGCTGGGCATGACAATTCAGGAATGTTGGAGTTACTGAGAGGAGACATTGGAAAGTCACTGGGGGTTATCCTTCAGTGGTGGAGGCTGGCGATGTGTAGTGTGGGAGTACACTGCAGTCACCTGCATTGCCCTCACACAGAGCTGTGGGGAGGGTGCTGCTACGACAAAGTTGGTCTCACAGAAAAATCTGATGAGTTTAGAGTTGAAAATAGTGAAAGACTAATAAAATGGAGGATTTTTATTTTCTTTCACACTATGTTGAACAGTCTTGCTGTGTTTTGCTTTGTTTTTTAACCTCTCAGCTGATGATTCTGCCAAAATTGGACCCTTAGGAATTGACAAAGTTATACTCTATGCTAAGTGTAAAAGGGCTATCCCCTTAGTTTCCAGAGGGAGCATTTCTTTCCCCAGCCCTCCTCAGCCTAGAATAATTATATTCACTGCTTGAAAAAAATCACCTGCTTTCAGTGGGACTGTGTATTCTCCTCCTGGCTTGGGCAGATGGCAGTGTTGTTTCAGACATCACCTTTTAGAAATGGGTCAGTAGAAAAGTTCTACTACTAGAAATCACTTATTTCAAAAGGAAACAGTTCTTTCAGCCCAGCTCACTGATGTGAAATGGCCAGCCCAGCACTTTCTCACAGCTTCCCTGAGACACTCCACCAGGGGAAGAGCGATGAGGAAGCAAACAGGCCAAAAGCCAGGCGGGACCTCAGCCCTCACCTAGCCACTGCCAAGCTAGAAGCTGGAGTGTCAGGACATAATTGTGGAAAGTGGGGCATCTTCTTTCTAGAGAGCTACAGATGCTGTTGCAGTTTCAATTTTCTCTGTGCCATTTAGACCGTATGATTTTCTTTTTTTTTAGTGTCAAAGAATAGAAAATTAGTTTTAATTGTTACTTATGAGGCACCATATGGCTACTCTATAATTCTGGCTTCCCATGGAGCTGCATGTGCATATGGAAAATGAAATTAATTGGAAATCACACCCTGAAATCTATTATTAAGTTAATATAGCTAACAGCTTGTGGGGTGTCCTCATACTCAGCATGATGTAATTGCACATAACAACAAGTAACGATAAACTCATAGAGGAGACCAGGAGGGGATAAACAGAGGTCAAAGGGACAGCCTTTAGAAAGGAATGGCATCAATAATGGATGCTACAGCAAACATCTTGGTTCCTCACTGTCCACAAACCCAGGATACGAGGAAGCAGTTTAATCATATTCAAATGAATTAATCAGCAGTCTTGTGAATTTCAAAGCCAAGAGACTTATTTTTATTTTGCCAACTAGTGTTTTAGTGAGCTAAGTTCACTCTTGGTAGAATTAGTGATAGTTGTTCAAGTCAAAAGTTCTCAAACTTACCTGTATATCAGAATCTACTGAAAAACTGTGAAATGAATTCTGAGCCTGATTCTTGGGATTTTGATTGGTTAGTTCTGGATTTCTGATTTAAGATTGCCATAAGTATTCTGCTATACCTCAGACATAGACCTTGGAAAACACTTATTGACATGATAAGCCATCACACATGGTTTGATATATTTAAATGATGAAGCCCACAGTTAGCATGCATTCAGTTTCCCTAATTTGGTTCCTAACCTTAAAAGTAAAAACATAACCTAAGATTCAGTACTTCATTTGGAAACCTAGAAATGCTGAACGATTTTTTATCATACGTGCTTTTAATTTATTAGTTTACATTGTCCTTCCCAAGCCTGTGGACTCAGTGAGGGCAGTTATTTTAGTCATCTTGGTGTTCAAGGCTCAGCATGGTATGAATTCAGTATATGTTGATGGACTGTGAATTTGAATGTGAAAAGAGGCCAAGTGTTCATTTTTAGAATTAATAACTGCATGCTTTCGTCATAGTAAACATTGGACACAATTGCTATTCATCATAAATTGACATGAACAGATGTTATAAATGACAACACAATTTGTGATATTAGTATTTAAGTGCACAGCCTTCTTTAGGTCATTGAAATAATCTGTAGATTTGAAACTAGGAATGATATTTTTTTCCGTTGTCTTTATTCCTTTTTCTATAAGTGCTAGGTCTGCAAACCTAAGTTACATTAATAAGAGTAGTGTCTAGAATTCTAGTTGAGAGACTCATTGATTAGACTTTCTGGAAAAATACAAAGTCCAGGTAGGTTGTTTGCGCTCCTGGTGGATCTCTGTGCTTGTTGTACAGGTCCCCCAGGGCTGTGGCTCTGAAAACTTGCTCTCCCTTCTGTTTTGTCATCTACATTTTGTGCTGTCACATGCTCCCCACCTTGCCTGAGTTCTCCAGTTTTCTTGGCATGTTGCTTCCATTCTTCTGCTCCTGCTTAGTTTCTGCCTCAGAGCAGATTTGTGTCAAGAAGTTCTTAAATGCTGTGCAGATACTATGATGTTGAAAACACCTTCTTATCTGCCTGAAAATGTTACTGCCTGTGGTAACTGTGACCAGTTTGGAAATAAGGTGGGATGGAATCTTACTGATGGACCAGAGGAAAGGGTATGATGTTGCTAAAGGAAACAGCTAGAGCAAGACCGTGGGAAAGAAAGATTATGACTGTAGAGCTGAACAGAGACAAGGAAGGTATGCAGATACAGCAGCCTGATGTGTGGCCTGACCAACAGGGGCCACTAGCTGTCTCTCACTGTCAGGACTCTCCTTCCTCAACAACAGGCCTTCAGTTTTTTTTTTTTAATACAGTATTTTGAAATAATATCAAACTTGTGGCGAATTCTAACTTCCATATCACCGCAATTCACCAGCTATTAACATTTGAGAGCAAGTTGCAGACACAGTACCTCTTCACACTAAACATTTTAGTGTGTACTTTCCACATCATCACCATTCCACCCTCCAAATCAGGAAGCCCTGGTTATTTTTAGTAGAGGTGATATTTGAAAACCACTTGGCATGTGGCTGTACTCATTATTATTGAGGTGTCATTGCTTTTAGATCATCTTAAGAGACAGTGGGGTACATATATGCACATAAACATATATGTGTGCATGTACATATGTACAAATATATAGGTATGTAAAATTATATATTTATTCTGCTTTATATACTATACACATTTACAAATACTCATATATCAATAACCATTTCTTTGTCTGTGTATGTTACAAAAGACCTTGTGTTATGTCAGTAATTCTAATCCAAACCTTGATTCTTTCTAGCTTCCCCTTTCCATGTTTGGAAATACCCTTCTTCAACAGAGAGAAACATGGCTCTCATAATTTCTATATAAATTTGTTTCCACAGTTGATTGTGACCTATGGATATGACAGATGGAACTCTACTGTTTTACCACCACCTGACACCTTCCAGTGTCTTTAGTTTGGGGTGCTGTCAGGTACCCTGTTGGCCTGTCTGTTTGGGGTGCCTCTTTCCCTCCTTCAGTAACTGTGTGCTTGCGCTCCAGCAGGAATGTGCCAGTGCCTCCTGACATTCCTTCTCTCCCCTTCAGCACCCCTTGTTTTTGGGTACCTGGGGGCTACTTAGTGTTTCACTAATAAGCACATGGCTATCCGGAGCAGAGACCATGTTTCCCATTCTCTGGCAGAACTGGCTGACTATATAGGCTTATGATTTGCTTACAGCCAGTGGCTACCAGTTTGACCATGAAGTCAAAGTGGTATATAGAGGGACTTGTGATGGTTGTGGAATTGTGATACCAGTTCTTAACAGCTCTCCTTGGGACTTTCTGTGAGAGAAAAATAAACTATCTTATTTAAAATTTCAAAATTATTGTTTAACATTTTTTGGTCCCTGAACAGCTAAGCCTAATTCTAACTAATACTACCTCTGCTAGGCAAGAAAGAAAAAAAGAAAGTCTGAATTCCATGAGACAGTAAAGAATTGTGTAAAGGAGACCAGGACCAAATTGATAGAGGGCCAGTGAGTGCTGAATTTAGTCTCCTTGAATCAAGTGACAACATTTATAGACATTTAAAAGAATTATATTAGAATATAAAGGATCTTATGGAATGGCATTAAAATCCTCAAACAATAAAAAGGCAACTGAAATTCCAGAAAGCTTTAAAAAAAAATCCAGAAATATAAAACACAAAACCATATATGTAGTCAGTGAAAATAATAGTTAAAGCCCTACAGAAGGTGGCCAACTTCTGTCTGCTGAAATCAAATGGAATTCAGCAGAATCAGGTTGGTGGTATTACCTGAGTGATTCTGGGTTACATATATAGTCCTCGAGACCACCCTGCTTGGGGTCCACATTTCCCTTGGCACCTATTAAAAATAGTTCCATCCTGCCCATCAGGAGTACATGAAAAATCATTCCCACCCTGACTAAGAATGTAACTTCAATTCCTCTGGGTTGTTATCTCATCTGTGACATGGGATCTGAAAAGTATTTCCTTAGTTGTTATGGTACTTTTAAGCCAGGTAGATAGATACCTTAGCAAACAAATGATGAAATTTCTAAAACCCATATGATTAATCCTAATAAATTATTCATTATCTGTATATATTGTTTTAGTTGATGTGTTTGTAATGTTTAAGAGAATTTGACATATTCAAGTAACAGTGTAGACATTAATTCTTTCTTATAAGTTTAATTTAGTAATTGAAATTGCTTATAAATTTTATGTTGAAAGATAAGGCTTTTGACAAAGATTATAAATAGTATTGCAGTGGTTTTAAGATCCACTGAATCTTTTAATTTGTTAGGGAATTACTGGTGCAGTTTAGTACTTGAGAAGGTTTTACTCATTGAGTCAAACAGTTGAAGTGCTTGAGAAAAGAAAATGGATACATTCAGTTTATAAATTTAGTTTAAAATGTTTAAGAAAAATTAAATGTGTAAATGATACTGATTGCTGAGGAGCAATTTAGTATGTCCAACTTGACTTGTTTGAACCTTAATCAAAGCCACCTTGAAAGTAAATGTTAAATTTTTAAAGCAGTAGAATGTTAAGAAGTGGAAGTTGAACTCAAAGCCTTATAAAAAATGAGTTAAAAAAAAAAAACCTGTCACTTTAGTAAAACAAATGTTTCATTTAATCACAGGTGGACTCTTTGCAGCAAAGGCACCCTCAGTCTCCCAAAAACACTGACATGAGGAGCCTTTCACCCTGCAGTGGATGTAACTGAAGATTTGTGGTGGGCAGGACTGTGGTCCTGGCAGAGCCCGGTTGCCAAAGCTGATTTCTGGCAATACCCTCTGGGCCATGGAAAGACTGGGGGACTGTCAGACTTCAGAAGATGGGCAGCTGTCCTGGGCAGCAAAATAACAGTCACATCCCCTTCTTGCTTGGGATGGAAAACTGTAAGAGGAAACGCATGGCCTGGAGGTCATACTCCATAACACATCACTGAAAACTTTTGAACTCCGTTCAGTGTTTTCTTCTGTAGAATGGGGACAGCTATTTTTAAATTTTGGAAGTATTGAAGATAGTAGATGCAAAGCACCCATTATATTGCTTGCTGCCTAGCAGAGGCTCAAACAGCAATGACATTTGGTAGAGAAAAATGTGAAGGCTAATGGATTTATTTAGGGAATGTGTGAGACCAAATCAGAGGATGTAACATATAGTAGGTTACATGCTTTAGTCACCTGCTGTATTGCCAGGTGTTGTTTAAAGTATTCACATGGGTTGCACATTTAAATTAACCCAAGAGATTGACTGTTATCCTCTCTGTTTTACAAAGGAAGTTTAGAGAAGTTAAGTAACTTTTAAGATTATATACAACTAAGTAAAGGAGTCGAACCATAGTTTGAATGCTAGGGAGTGAACTCTGGTGCACATGATGGCCTTTCTGTGTTATGTACATCTCTGTCTCCAGTAGCAGTGCCTCAGAGAAGGAAGGACTAGTGTTGGCTTTGACCTAGTGTTGGCTTTGACCTTATAGAATTTCTGTCTGACTTTTGCACCCCAACAACCCAGACTACTGTCTTTTTAAAAAATAATATTGATAAGAAAAATACAGAAAAACACACTGATAGAGTAGACTTTGTTTTATTGGAAGATGATCAGGTATCAGTTCAGTTCAGTCTCTCAGTTGTGTCCGACTCTTTGTGACCCCATGGACCGCAGCACTCCAGGCCTTGCTGTCCATCACCAGCTCGTGGAGTTTACTCAAACTCATGTCCATTGAGTCGGTGATGCCATCCAGCCATTTCATCCTCTGTCGTCCCCTTCTCCTCCCACCTTCAGTCTTTCCCAGCATCAGGGTCTTTTCAAATGAGTCAGTTCTTTGCATCAGGGAGCCAAAGTATTGGAATTTCAGCTTTAGCATCAGTCCTTCCAATGAATATTCAGGACTGATTTCCTTTAGGATTGCCTGGTTGGATCTCCTTGCAGTCCAAGGGACTCTCAAGAGTCTTTTCCAACACCACAGTTCTAAAGCATCAGTTCTTCAGTGCTCAGTTTTCTTAATAGTCCAACTCTCACATCCATACATGACCACAGGAAAAACCATAGCCTTGACTAGACGGACATTTGTTGGCAAAGTAATGTTTCTGCTTTTTAATATGCTGTTGAGGTTGGTCATAACTTTTCTTTCAAGGAGTAAGCATCTTTCAATTTCATGGCTACAGTCACCATCTGCAGTGATTCTGGAGCTCAAGAAAATAAGGTCTGTCACTGTTTCCACTGTTTTTCCATCTATTTGCCATGAAGTGATGGGACCAGATGCCATGATCTTCGTTTTCTGAATGTTGAGTTTTAAGCCAACTTTTTCACTCTCCTCTTTCACTTTCATCAAGAGGCTCTTTAGTTCTTCTTCACTTTCTGCCATAAGGGTGGTGTCATCTGCATATCTGAAGTTATTAATAATTTCTCCCAGCAATCTTGATTCCAGCTTGTGCTTCATCTAGCCCAATGTTTCTCATGATGTACTCTGCATATAAGTTAAATAAGCAGGGTGACAATATACAGCCTTGTACTCCTTTCCCTATTTGGAAAGGTATATATCAGAAAAACATTTGAATGTGTAAACAGTTGAAAGGATTCTCCATGAAGCTGTTAATCCTTGTGAGCTACCTGATGGGCATAGCCTTTCCTTTGACTCAAAATGGGCAGTTTTTCTCATTATTGCTCTTACTGGGTCATCACGTTTTCTTCTTTGTACGTGACTGACCCCAGAACTCATGGTCAGGGATTCTGGTCACATTGGAAATGGTTGGCTTCCCTTCTCCCTGACTGTTATCACATCACACCTTCACAAGCTCATTCACTCCTGCAAACGTGAATGCAGGTCATGCTCAGATGGTGTTGGTGGTTCTCCTCTCACCTGAGCCTTTGCTCTGGAATTTACAGCTGTGTGATCTTAGACAAGGGATTTTATTTCTCTGAGTTCCAGTGTCCTGATATCTTGGAATAGTATCTTATGCAGAGAACTAATGTGAAGATTAAATGAGATGACGTGTATAAAGTCCTTTGAATAATTCTTGGTAGACAGTCAGTGCTGAGAATTTGATGTCTTTAAGACATGTGCAATAGCTTCGACCACCATAGTAACAATAATCACAATAGCAGTAATGACACTGAAGGACAGAGAGCCATGTGTCCTGCCACTGATGTGCAAAACACCAGCCAAACTCCGTGTCTAGCTTGCTTCCAGCTCATTTTCCCTCCCCTGCAGGCTGCCACAGGGTTGGAACGGACCCAGCATCAATGCTGGGGGAGGGATGTGCTGTGCTGGTACAAGCCTCAGCCTGCTAATGAGGCCTGAAGTTGAGCAACTCCAGATGGAGTCAAGCGACATGTTCTCTGCCAGGAAATGTGTAGCTGGGCCAGGGCCACTCATTCCAGGCAACAGTCAGGGATATCAAAAAGCAAAAAGTAAGGAAACATGCAGGCGTTGGAACTAAACAAACTATCCAAATGTAAATAAAAACACAGTGTGCATTTGTGGCAGGGAAATCCTATCTGGGATCCAGAGATGGTTTTCTTACAACAGCAGTAGTCCATCTGGGAGGGGAGAGGAAAGTGCTAAATGTCTGTAAATGTGAGCTTCTCTTGAACGTATCTGACCTTTCAAAGCTTGATTTGAGCTAGTATGTTCTCATCAACCATGAGTACGTTTTATTGATCATTTCTGAATGATTGAAAAAATAGACATTGATATCTTAACATTTATAAAAGTTGGTAAGACTAGATTTCTTACTATGAAATATTTTTGCCCAGTGTACAGCGTATTCATCTTTATCATCATCATCTATTATTTATTTGAAACTTAAGATGTGAATGTAAGTGAGAATGTAAGTCAGATATTGTGTTAAATAAGTAACTTAACATACCTTATATACTCCTCCCACCCCCTGCTCCCACACAGTGCTAACTTCCTAGCATTTAATACTCATAGAAACTCTCACAGGTAAGGGCTACATTTACAGACTTCATTTTATAGATGAGAACATTGAGGTTCTGTTTTCTTCAGCCAAGATCACTCAGTTCACTGGTGAGGAAAAAGGCCCGAGTTGTGATCCAAGGCCGTCTGACCATTGGCTCATTAACTTACCCATGTACTCTGATCATCTCCAACATGTTTTCTTCTTTGGATGGAGCTTAAGACAGTTGATAGATTAAGTACATAGAAAGAAGATGCTCTAATTTTCCATACATACATATGAAGGGCTCTTCAAGAGGGCATTTGACCCCTGCATGTAGCCCTTAAGGAAACTGGTGACTTGAGACCTAGTGACTTATCCTGAAGGTCACAGGGATGAATCTTCATGTTTCTTGCATGGATCCGATACAGTTAATTCTGGAAAGCACATATATGTGAGTCTCCAGGCCCCAAGGAACACCGTGGCTGACTTTGAACTGGAAGATTTGTTGCTGCATTGAGAAGTGGCTGAGTCTTGCCTTCATCCTCAATTCCAAGCCCATACTGCTTATGAAATGAAGAAAGGGTGCTAAAGCCCGGTAAAGCTGAATGGCAGCATTCTGTGTACATCTCAGGCACCAGTGTAATCTAACGTGTGATAAGTGTGTTTTAAAAATGAACTATTATTTCTCCCTATTTACAGAGATAATACATATTCTTTGTAGCATATCTGTAGTCAAAAAGAAGAAAAAAATTACTGGTAATCTCCCCCTCTCCAAATAATCAGTTAATAGTTTGGTATATTTTCTTTGTAGCATATCTGTAGTCAAAAAGAAGAAAAAAATTACTGGTAATCTCCCCCTCTACAAATAATCAGTTAATAGTTTGGTATATTACCTATATACATATTGGTGTGTATATATATTTATTGCAAAAGCTTTACGCCTATTACCCCCACCCTACTTAGCAATAATAATATTGTTCTTACTAGGTCACATAAATATATATTTTATTTAAATCTGAAAATAATTTTCCTCTGATTATAAAAGGCATAAGCAGTCATTGTGAAAAGTATAGGTAATATCATGACTATAAAGAAGGAAGTAAGAATCATTTGAAACTTGACCCCACAGAGATAACTGTTGATATAGACTTCCTGTCATTTAAGACTTTTTTAAAAAACATTTTAATATGTATTTTTCACAGTTTGCAAATTAGTAATGTACTCTAGGTTATAACATAGATGTGTTTTGCCTTTTCTCTTCTAAATACTTTCTAGTGGTTTTCTTTCAAAAACCTTGAGTGCTTAGGGAAAGTCTTGAATTCCAAAATGTTAAGCTTCAGGCAGTGACAGTGACAGTGACATTGATGGCCTAGAAAAGCTTTGGGTTGAAGATAGTCCTTTTCATCACTCCATCACTTAAGCATCAGACCAAGGCTTGAAACATCATCCTGACTTTTCTGGAGGTTGCAAGAATACCCAGGAGAATTCACTTCCCTTTTCAAAATGAAATAACCACTTCAAAATACCAGGACACACATGGTGCAAGCAAACACCTTTGGTGCAGCTGTTGTTGCAAGTGTCCCTGACCTTCCAAAATATCAGTGCTGGAAGAGTTCATATTTTAAAATAATTAATTGTTTTCCAAAAGTTCTATATGTTGGTGGTAAAAAACAAACAGAAAAAACACCCTCTCGAAATCATTGCTTTGCATGCTACTAAATCTGACTAGGAATGTTTCAAGTAGAATTCTGATTTGCAGGTGTGAGGTGGGTAGTGTGGAACTGATTGCTTTTTATATTCCCTTGAATAGTCCAGTAGCTGTTGGTGACCTGTTATAGGCCAGACGTGGATCTTTGTGCTGAGATGTAAGAATTTAACATTTTGTTATGTTTCAATGAAAATTCAGTAAGAGACTTAACATCCCCATTGGCAGTGCTGCTCTATTTTGATATTTTGTCCCAAGGACACTTTTGTAATATGCTCTCATAAATAACAGTATATTTCCTGATTGGGAAACAGTATATTTCCTGATTGAGTCACACAGGTAGATGCATTTGTCAAAATCTGTGGAATAGTACATTTCAGATTTGGGCATTTGACTGTGTGGAAGTTTTATCTCTTGCCAAAAAGGAACTGTAAACAAGTATCAGCTCTAGTCACTGATAGCTCTGCTGAGGGGAACTGTATTGATGCCTGCAACTTACTTTGAAATACTTGAAAAAATAAGATGAACTGTGATAGATGGAGAGATTTGGAATAAAGTAAATGTAGTTAAATGTTAGCAGCTAAAGAATTCAAGTGGTGAGTATGTAGACGTTTACTTGTAATTCAACTTTATTTTAAAATGTGATTGGTAGTTTTAATAACAAAATGTTTGGGAGGAAAAACCCAATAACAAGGCTCTATGTAGAAGAGCTAAAGCACAGTCTATAGAATTATTTTTCTTGCTGAAACATTCTGACTCTGCTTCTTACTAGCTGTGTGACTCCAGATAACTCAGCCTTGATGAAGTTGTTCAATGTGAGTAATGAATACACTTAGCACAAATCTTACTCTACAGTGAACACCTAATAAATACTGTGATGATAATTCCACAGTGCAAAAGAAGTGGTGATTATAAATGAATGACCTTATGCTGAGGGCCTCCTATGTGTCTGGCACTCTCGCTTGGTCATTTCCAGGAATGAGGCCGTCTCATTCTGAATCACAATGTGTGTAGCAACAGACCCTAGAGAAGGTGTGAGAGGCATCATTGGGCAAACTGAGAGTGGCTTCACTAAGTGTGACACAGCCCTTCCCCAGCTCTGTGGCTCCCCTTCGGTGTGGCATCTGCTGTGAACTAGAAGGCTCTTCAGAGGAAAGGTAGCATCTGCTTTGTTAGACTTTGTAGCATTCCTGAGTTGATGTTGACTTAATTCATCACAAAAATCGCTCCCTTTGTGTACGGCCAAGGCATTCTATTTTGAGGTTGTCATGTTTTAGCTTTATGGACAGATACTTGGGAAATTCATCTAGGGTGGCACCGTCTCCTTTTGTCCCCACAGTGGAATCATGTTTATGCATTATGACAGCCTGTTCCAAACTCCTGCTGGGAGGCAAAGAGAAAGGGTCAGGGACCTGGAAAAAGCTGCAGCTGGATTTAGGAGCACCAGCAGTGGGGGATGGAAGGAACAGTTCAGGTAATTCTGTGGATGTGCTGTTTATTTCCAAGTGTCTAATATCATACTCCTGAAAATTAAGTTAAAAAACAGTAAAACAAAAAACCCCAAAACTGCACTGGTGAGGGAGAGTGGGGGAATAGAACAAATGTTGGCTACACTTTGAAGGAGAGGTTGTTGGGCAGGAGGAATAGACTTATTCTGCTAACTTTCCAGCTGCTGTAGTGAAATCTGAATCTTGATCTAAATGTCTCCTAATGATTGGGATTCCAGAGGGTATCCTCATATAGGACTGCTTGCTGGGTGAAACCAAGTGTGAAACAGGATTTGATTGTCTGCCACACTAATACCATTGGAGAACTACTTAAAACCTGCCAGAATTTTCTTTTACCACATCTCGATTGCAGCTCTTTTACCACATACTGATGCCAGTATTTTACTATGTTTTGGGCTTTACAGTTCCAAACTCAACTCAAAAGACTGTGTTATCTCTTTTCCCCAAGAAGTAAAATGCACATCAGCTTGTTAATTCTTTACTTTTTCAAATTGGAGGATAATTGCTTTACAGTTTGTTATAGTCTTTGTTGTTGTCCATCGATGCAAATCAGTCATAATCATATATATATATGCTGCTAAGTCGCTTCAGTCATGTGTGTGTGTGTATATATATACCCTCTCCCTTTTGAGCCATCCCCCACATTCCATCCCTCTTTATTGTCTTGTTTGTAATACTTGGCCTGGATCATTATGATATGAATTCTTATTCAAACCAGGCATTTTTTTCTTTAATGATTTAGGAAGTTCCAGAAGAGACCATCCTAATTTGAATGCTTCAGTGATCATCAGAAAAGTTGTTCTGAAGACAGTCTAAGAAAGTAGTTTCTGGCTCTGTGACTTCTGAGGTCAGGTATAGGTCATGATAGTGATGAGTGCACCAATTCTGAGGAATTTAAGTGCATTAAACCTTTTGGGGGAGTGGTTCTGAGGAAGGTGTGATGGGAGATGAAATTTAAAGTTAGTCCTTATCTTCTGGCTGTTGAACTGTTGAAACTGAAGTTAGTTATCTTTAGACATAATTGAACATGCACTTACATAAATTGGAAATAATACAGGGAAAAATCAAAGGAGGCAGGAAGGATGGGGAAGAATAAGACAGAAACACAGAAAGGAAGGAAGAAAACCAAAGAAAGCTGGCATCGCAGGAAAAGGAAGAAGTAATTATTTCTCAGGCTTCAAAAGTCAGCCAAATATAAACTCCCAGTTTGGGATAACTGCTCGATTTCATCCTGTAGGGTGCAGTTTAAAGTCTTCCCTGTGTTTAACATTCTAACATTCAAGCAATAGATTTATATTTCAGACACAGTGAATGGATCAGGACAGGCAATAAAAGAGTAAGACATTGCAGTTTAAAACTCAATGCAATTTGAAAGCTACATAACAAATTATGCTGGACCATAGAAGATGTATATATCATGGGAAAGTTGTTCTGAGGTTTTTCATCTCTCTTGGATGTGGGTCATCCCCTGTTTCTGCTTAACACCAGTTATCCAGTACTTCAGCACTTTAAAACGGAAAATAAAACCCCCCTCAGTTCCTTTTTATAGCAACATCACCAACCCGGTGTTTGGAATTCTATATCTCTGGCATTTAGGATGGTTGCACATTTTAAGTCTGGAATATGTGTTTATTTGCAGGTTAGGAGGGGGTGGACATATACTTAACTCTTGTTATCATTAAACAGCTGCTTAGTTTGAATCTCACTGACCCCTTGGAAGCTTTCACAACTCTCTTTGAAAGTGTGCCTGATTGGGGGCTTTTTAAAAACCACCATGAAAAAATTATTAGAGATCTTAAAAGCACTTAGGACAAAATAACTAAATTTAACAAAGATAATATATGTGTTTTTTTCACTTATATGCTTTTCTTGAATATGGAGAAATAAACTTTAATATGTAGAGTTTTTCTGAAAATCTGAAATAAGAAATTTGAGTGTTGAATCCTTGGCATGCTTGACTGGTTTATTTGAAGCAGTGCTATAGTGGTTTCTAATTTAAATAGGTAACTGCAACAGCCAAGTAAGTATAGCTGAGTAGCCTTTCTTAGCTATTTACCCGTTGGTCTCTTCACTCCCTGGCTTTTTCTACCTAGAAAATGCAAAGCTCTTCTCTCCATGGTTCTTCTGTTCTGTCTACTGCCCTTTTTTTTTTTTTTTTTTTTTTTTTTTGGTTGGTGGGAAACCGGGAGAAATGCTTGAAATCTAGAAAGGCAAACAAATTAACATGAAAATTACAAGCTCTTATTAACAAAAGTCTGATAATGGGCATTTTTCACCATCCAAACTAATTTTTCTTTTACTACCTTTTTTTTCTTCTTTCCCTTCTCTGCATTTTACCTCTCACCTCTCCTACTCAGTTCAGAGGGAAACACATTTCTCATATTATCTCATGAATAAAGTCTAGTGTTCATTTTGATTGCCATGGTTTTTCCTTCAGAATCTTTCCCTTTTCCATGTGAGCTTTATTAAACAAAGTGTTTTCCCACATTTTTTCCCCCCCTGAGCTAGAATTCAGGGGCTAGCTCTTATAACCATAAAATGTTCAGCCCAGTTACAAGGCTTCCAATTTCATGAACCCAATGAAATGAAGAGGCTTCCCAGGTGGTACTAGTGGTAAAGAACCCACCTGCCAATGCAGGAGACTCAAGAGATGTGTGTTCAATCCCTGGGTCGAGAAGATTCCCTGGAGTAGGAAATGGCAACCCACTTGCCGGGAGAATCCCATCAACAGAGAAGCTTGGAGGGCTATGGTCCATGGAGTCGCAAAGAGTTGGACACAACCAAAGCAGCATTAGCAATGACATGAAAAACTCTGGAGTATAAAAATTGGTGCAGCCACTTTGGGAAAGAGTTTGGCTCCTGCCCTGTTTAACTTGACACTCTTTCCCGTTTTTACTGTCCTTAATTCTTGCCATTTATGAAAGCATTCGTATTTTTCAGTAATTCTTTGTTTATATCTCTTTCCTTCAGTAGATTTTAGGTTTCTGAAAGGCAGTGACTACAACTTTTTAAAATCTTTGTATTCCCTTAGGTGCTCAATAGATGTCTTAAAAAGGCAAAACATTTTTCTTTTGCTGTTAGTTTTCTTGCCTGACACTTCAGGAGGTCACTTTGTAAAATTATGAGCCATGTTTCTTGAAGGTGTTTTCTGGAGGCCTGCTCAAATATAGACATCCCTGACCCCACAGAGAAAAACTATAAAGGCTCATATAGAAAGGAACATTTAAATATTCAAGACAAACCACTATAAATAACTGCCTATATTTATCTCACATTTTTAAAGTCTCAGTTTTTTTTTTTTTATGACAACCCATGATACTTGCAAAAAATTTGCATCAGTACTGAAAGGTACCAATAATACTCCTCCTTACCTCCTTAAAATAACCTTAGTTAATAATCTGATTATTGTCCATTTAGATTTCATTATGACTGTATAGCTATTCACAAAAGTGAATATTTTTAAATATTGTTAGCTCAGTTTAAAGCTTATAGTGTCTGTGGACATTTCCCTGTGTTTTTGCATAAAGATTTACTTAAATCATGTTGTTGTTTAGTCGCTAAGTAATGTCTGACTCTTTGCAACTCCATGGACTATAGCCTGCCAAGTTCCTCTGTCAATTCCCAACCCAGGGATTGAACCCACAACTCCTGCTTGGCAGATGGATTCTTTACCGCTGAGCCACCAGGGGCCCTAATAAATATACATAGTATTTGTATTATTTCATCATGTGGATATGTACAATTTGTTTTTCCAATCCCACATGTTCAAATACTGATGGGCATTTTGGTTGTTTTCACTGTTTCCCTCTTATAGTTATATTGCAGTGAAAATTCTTATTTCTGTAGTTGATTTTCACAGAATTGGGATTGCTCTATCAAAGGATGTTCTATGCATATTGGACAGATGGACCTCCTAATTGTCTTAGAACATTCCAGGTTTCTTTACCATCATGAATTTTTCAGAAGCATAGAACAGATGCCCAGTACTATTCCTTGATTTGCATTGGACTCGGAGGTCTGTGAGAAGGATTTTGAATGTATTCTGCAATTGGAAAATCAGGGCCTGTCTGGAGAAAGGGTCTCTAAAGAGCAGAGCTGCTTAGAAAAATTCAGGGCTCTTGTGAGATCTCTGTAAGGAAAGGAGTCGGCTGGGCAGCAGGAGCTATAGCTCCTGGGCACATGGGATTGTCAGGTTTGATTGATCCTGGTCTCCCCTGGAGACTGTGTCCTCTGGGACAGAGATTATGCTGAAAAGGAAAAAGCTGTCTCACCAGGGGCTCTACCACTCTGCTTGAGAAGTTCTCCAGAGGGGACCCACCTGTGAGAAGTTGGGGGATCTTTCTACAGGAGGGGAAACTGGTGGCAGTGTGGCCAGTAGACCATGAGCAGCAGAATAACAGCAGCCAGGCAGTGGGGCTGATTCTGGACAGTGGCGCTTGAGACCATCTCTCACCAAGTGGAGAGTCAGATAGAGGAATGGATTTAAATAAGAGAAGATAGTGAACACAAAATTTCTAATCATGAAAGTGAAAAATCTCAGAATACAAGTAGTGTTTCTCTGAAAGTGAAGGAAACATTTTTTAATGTGGATGTAGCCAGGCAATGTATATGTTACATACATTTAAAATGTTATAGTCTTTCCACTTGGCTCTGAAAATAAAACCTTTGTAAGTTTATCTTCCCATATCAATTCCAGGCATCGCCACCTTTTCCTCCCTGTTCATCACTGGTTCAGATCAACAAGAGATACCCTTATATTTATGTATTATCAAGTAGCTCCCAGTTGTCTGCCTCTGAAGCTGGGATATACTCTTGCTCAGGATAGGTTCTCCAAAAACTGTCAAAAATGTTAGTTCTGAACCTGCCAACAGTCTTGGTCTTTGCCTTGTGATGCCTTTATTATTAGCTCTGGTGATTTATACTGTGCCAGCTTGGTTAAGGTGAAACTCTGTCTCACAGAATCTCCTCCCCTGTATAATTCAGGTTAGAACTGGCTAGATATGGGATTGCACAGAATTTGGAATGCAGCTATTACTCTGTGATACAGTGATGGGCAGATATAGACATGCTGGCAAGAGGGTCCAACCTGTCTTTGCTGTTCTCTGCTCCATGTCTAGCAATTTTTCTCAATTGCTGACCTTGCTGATCAACATGAACACAAACCCCTTGACAACAAGTCCCATACCCTTCTCTGTGAACCTTGGATATGTTGGTTTCTCTGATTGGCTGGTTGGTGACTCTTGTGATCCTTTAACTTCCGCTTTCACATCTTCCCTTTGTCAGTATCTTTTACAAATTCAGCTTTAATTGCTATAATAAATCTCTTATCCATAACTCAGGGTGCTTCTGCTTCCCTAGTTGAACCCTGACTGAACGTATCTTTGCCTTAAAAGTCAGGGGAAAAAAATGATTTTTTTTGATAGCTAGTTTTCTTTTATCATTCTTTCCTTTCAAATGTACCACAAAACACTGTAGAAATGCGATTGATATTCATAAACGCTTTTCATCGTCTGTGACTATTTCCAAGATATGTTGAAGTTACAAATGTTACACAGGTATTTTTATTACTAGTGTATATATCATTAATCCCTACTATAATCTACATAGAGATTTCTTCTGGAGATTTCTTTTTCTGAAGAAACTTGTTTGTTCTGAAAGACTGTCTTTTTTTTTTTCCCAAGTGGTTTCATTTGCAGAAGGTTTGTTTAATGTCCTGTGGTTTCAGTCTTAGAGTATTAGACTTTTATTTTTTTTGCTACAGGTACTTAAATAAGGTCATGTTAATTTTGCCATCAGTGACACAAGTTCTATCCTTAACCTTTCTTTTAGAAACATATCTTTTAATCTAGTAGGCAAAATGAAAGATGGGTTTATAAGTGTTAAAGGATAGAAAGGTAAGATAGCAAATGAATAGAGCCTTTTGGGAGGTAATTTTTATCCAGCTTTGAAATTTTTATCACAAACGGATTATGTATTAATAGTTATGAAAACAATAGCACCAGTGACAAGGTCAGAAGATTAGGCTGATTTATCGTTATAGATTTTAATGAGGCCTATAAGATAGTATTATATATATAGTATTTTAAAGAGTTTGGCAGTTTGCAAAAAATCAATGATTTATCAAACTAATTTAGGGATTGTTCATGTGTGTATGAGCTCAGTTGTTTCTGGATCTTTGCAACTCCATGGACTGTAGCTTGCCAGGCTCCTCACTCCATGGACTTCTCCAAGAAAGAATACAGGAGTGGGTAGCTGTCTCCTCCTCCAGAGGATCTTCCAGACTTGGGGATCATACTATGTCTCGTGCATCTCCTAAATTTGATTTTGGTCATAACTGAATGGTCTGGTGGTTTTCCCTACTTTCTTCTATTTCAGTCTAAATTGGGCAATAAAGAAATATAGATCAATGGAACAAAATAGAAAGCCCAGAGATAAATCCACACACATATGGACACCTTATCTTTGACAAAGGAGGCAAGAATATACAATGGAGTAAAGACAATCTCTTTAACAAGTGGTGCTGGGAAAACTGGTCAACCACTTGTAAAAGAATGAAACTAGATCACTTCCTAACACCACACACAAAAATAAACTCAAAATGGATTAAAGATCTAAATGTAAGACCAGAAACTATAAAACTCCTAGAGGAGAACATAGGCAAAACACTCTCCGACATAAATCACAGCAGGATCCTCAATGATCCGCCTCCCAGAATACTGGAAATAAAAGCAAATATAAACAAATGGGATCTAATTAAAATTAAAAGCTTCTGCACAACAAAGGAAACTATAAGCAAGGTGAAAAGACAACCCTCTGAATGGGAGAAAATAATAGCAAATGAAGCAACTGACAAACAACTAATCTCAAAAATATACAAGCAACTTATACAGCTCAATTCCAGAAAAATAAACGACCCAATCAAAAAATGGGCCAAAGAACTAAATAGACATTTCTCCAAAGAAGACATACGGATGGCTAACAAACACATGAAAAGATGCTCAACGTCACTCATTATCAGAGAAATGCAAATCAAGACCACAATGAGATACCACTTCACACCAGTCAGAA